>OZ025243.1:11322536-11425036 GCA_964019155.1 Osedax fenrisi
CTCCCTCACATGGTTTACATCATACCTCACAAATCGACATCATTATATCAAAATAGACAATCATTCCTCTACCCCTCGACTTCTCACTCACGGTGTTCCACAGGGATCTGTCCTTGGCCCCATAATTTTTAACATATACATCTTACCATTATTCAAAATATTCAGATCCTACCCATCTATCAAATTCCATGCATACGCTGATGATTTACAAATATACACTAATATATCTTCCCATATTTCCAATCCTTTGCTACTAACCAACTGTATTAATGATATTTCAACTTGGTTAACCAACAACTCTCTCTCGCTAAATTTCACCAAAACTAAGACCATCAAAATCTCTTCACCTAACAGTCTATCATTAGCATATCCAACTCCACCTGTTATCGTTTCTAATCACTCTATACCTTTCTCTAAAAATATACGTAATCTCGGTTTCATAATTGATGAAACTCTTTCACCCACTCAACATGTCCGTTCTATTGCTCGTTCAGTTAACTATACTCTCTATACAATCAGACTCATCCGCCCTTTTATTAATACTGATACTGCCATTACACTAGCTACTGCATTAATTCTCTCGCGATTCGATTATTGCAATGTACTACTTAACAATATCAAACAACATTCAACTAATAGCCTGCAGGTTCTTTTCAATAAAACAGTGCGTGTTATCTATAATATTCCGAAATTTTCTAGAACACACATTTCACCTCTTACAGCATCACTTCACTGGCTTCCAATAAAATCTCGCATCATCTATAAAATATCTCTTATTATTCATAATGCTTACCATAATAACTACCCTGATTATATCTGCTCACTCATAACAAAACGTATAAATAAAATAAACACTAGGAAAGCTTATCTTGATATGTTAGTTGTCCCTTTATCGTTAAATAGGACTACTACTAATAGAAGAAGTTTTTATATCTCGGCCCCTACTATTTGGAATTCCCTCCCTCAAAAAATAAGATCAACCACATCTACTGCAGTTTTTAAAAAATTGCTGAAAACATATCTTTATAATATTGTTTTCGGCAATTCAAATTAATGTATCCATCGATCAACACGTCTGTCTACTATACCAAGTATAAGAAGTGTATAAACCATTGGTTTACAGGTTTACAGGTTTACTACTACTACTACTACTGCTACTACTACTACTACTACTACTACTACTACTACTACTACTACTACTACTACTACTACTACTACTACTACTACTACTACTACTACTACTACTACTACTACTACTACTACTACTACTACTACTACTACTACTACTACTACTACTACTACTACTACTACTACTACTACTACTACTACTACTACTACTACTACTACTACTACTACTACTACTACTACTACTACTACTACTACTACTACTACTACTACTACTACTACTACTACTACTACTACTACTACTACTACTACTACTACTACTACTACTACTACTACTACTACTACTACTACTACTACTACTACTACTACTACTACTACTACTACTACTACTACTACTACTACTACTACTACTACTACTACTACTACTACTACTACTACTACTACTACTACTACTACTACTACTACTACTACTACTACTACTACTACTACTACTACTACTACTACTACTACTACTACTACTACTACTACTACTACTACTACTACTACTACTTCTACTACTACTACTACTACTACTACTACTACTACTACTACTACTACTACTACTACTACTACTACTACTACTACTACTACTATTACTACTACTACTACTACTACTACTACTACTACTACTACTACTACTACTACTACTACTACTACTACTACTACTACTACTACTACTACTACTACTACTACTACTACTACTACTACTATTAATACTACTACTACTACTACTACTACTAAATCAAATCAAATCAAAACGTTTTATTTAAACACTCATTTCATAACACATTAGTGTTCTGATAAGTGTATGAAAGACAACAACTAGAAATAAATAAATAAATAAACAATTTAATTTCTATCGATTAAATACTGTTTAACACGTATTTTGAACACAACAGGGTTTATGACAAGACGACAATTTAGTGGTAAAGCATTCCATTTAGTTGGAGCAATATAAGAATATGCCCGTTTCGCGGTACGTTTCAGCTTTGGTATAGTGACTTTAAGTTGTCGAGTATCAATATTAGATCGTAATGATCTATTATGAACTAAGAATTTTAGATGTGATCTAATATACGTAGGCTGATTATGGGTCAACGTTCGATGAGTGATATTCAGTATTCTTTGTTCAACACGGTCTGATGCATTCAAGATTCTGCTTTCTTTCATTTTCAGAGTAATACTTGAGTGGTCGTGTCTTGGTTGTCGATAGATATTCCTAACTGCCGATCTAATAATTCTATCGATAGGAAGTAAAGTAGATTTCGGTAGACCAATTAGGAGCGAATTACAGTAATCTAAAGAGGAGAACACCAATGAATTAGTTAGAATTGTTGTAGCTCTTTTATTTAAGTAATGACCTATCTTGCGTATTTTGTACAGTTCGTAGTTAGCTTTTTTACACATGCTACTTACATGTCGATTCATATTTACGTTGTCATCGATTATGACCCCTAAGTATCTGATTGACGTGCTTGGGGTTATTTCATTATTATTGATGAATATCTGTGGAAAGTTGGAATAATTACTGGGAATATTCAACAATTCAAATTTATCAGTATTTAGCGATAGTTTATTATCGGTAAGCCAGGCGTAAATAGCATTAGCACAATTCGATAATTCATTATCAAATTCAGAATTATATTTTGATAATTCAGTATATAATAGCATGTCATCTGCATATAAATGGTACTTAATATACTTAAACTGTCTGATAACATTAGAAAGTGGTATAATATATATGATAAATAGTAGTGGCCCAAGTACAGATCCTTGAGGAACACCTGTATCAAATGAGTTATAATTAGAATATTCCTTTCCTATTTTACAGTAAACGTACGGTTAGATACAAAGGACATCATCCAATCTAGAGCTGTATTTATTATTCCTATTTCAATCAATCTATGTTTTAGAATATCGTGGTCTAGAGTGTCAAAAGCTGCTGAAAGGTCGAGAAGAAGTAGTTGTGTATGATTATTATTATCAAGGGATGTAATAATACTACCTAAGACATCAATTACGGTTGTCTCGGTGCTATAATTTGTTCTGTATGCACTTTGGTAGTTATCTATTAAATTGTTAGAATATAAAAAAGCTTTCAATTGTATAGTAACTACTCGTTCTAGTAATTTAGATATAGTAGGAAGTTGTGATATTGGGCGATAGTTTTTCAAGTCATTTATGTCATGTTTATGTTTTTTAAGTATGGGTGTAATTATTGCATGTTTATATTCAGGGGGAACTATTCCAGTAGTTAGTGAGTTTTTAAAAATTGTAGTTATGGGAATGGATATTGACGGTGCTATTATTTTCATTAAAGGAAGTGGTAATGGATCTTGTGGGGATGTAGAGTTAGAATTTGCTAATAATGTTTGAATTAGATTATTGGAAGGGGGTTGGAATTCTGTGAGGTATTGATTAATTAAAGTCGAGTGGTCTATTGAAATATTGTGTATATTATGTTGATTATTGTTAAATGTACTACATAGAATATTTATTTTATCTACAAAATATTTGGAAAAATTATTGCATAGTATATTATCTGGAATATCTGGAAGGACTCTTTCTTTTGATTTTCCTAGTAAAGAATTAGTTATCCCATAGAGATGTTTTTGATTAGAGGTTGATTGATTTATTTCAGTATAGTAGTATTTATTCTTAGCTATTTCTATAGATTTTTTAAAATAACTCTTAGCCTTGAGTAGGGATTCTAAGGAAGATTCTGATGGATATTTTGAAAAATATTACTACTACTACTACTACTACTACTACTACTACTACTACTACTACTACTACTACTACTACTACTACTACTACTACTACTACTACTACTACTACTACTACTACTACTACTACTACTACTACTACTACTACTACTACTACTACTACTACTACTACTACTACTACTACTACTACTACTACTACTACTACTACTACTACTACTACTACTACTACTACTACTACTACTACTACTACTACTACTACTACTACTACTACTACTACTACTACTACTACTACTACTACTACTACTACTACTACTACTACTACTACTACTACTACTACTACTACTACTACTACTACTACTACTACTACTACTACTACTACTACTACTACTACTACTACTACTACTACTACTACTACTACTACTACTACTACTACTACTACTACTACTACTACTACTACTACTACTACTACTACTACTACTACTACTACTACTACTACTACTACTACTACTACTACTACTACTACTACTACTACTACTACTACTACTACTACTACTACTACTACTACTACTACTACTACTACTACTACTACTACTACTACTACTACTACTACTACTACTACTACTACTACTACTACTACTACTACTACTACTACTACTACTACTACTACTACTACTACTACTACTACTACTACTACTACTACTACTACTACTACTACTACTACTACTACTACTACTACTACTACTACTACTACTACTACTACTACTACTACTACTACTACTACTACTATTACTACTACTACTACTACACACACACATACACACACATATATATATATATATATATATACATATATATATATATATATATATATATATATATATATATCTGATTACAAATTTAAATAGACTAATCTCAATATTATAATATTATATTTCGTGTTATATTATATTACATGTATCTGAGACTTATTGTTGTATTGAATTAAACTTGAAACTCCCCACAACGAACCCAACAATACATAATCATATTCAATAACAAACCTATAGGTATCGAGTTTCCCACTTACTACTAAGGTCGTGTGCACATAGGACATGACGCGGATAAACGCTATATTTACAGAAAACAGCGAGCAGTTAAAGCGATTACGTGGTTTCTCGAGCTCACGTTACGTAATACTATACCTAAAGTGAAACAAGGTCACATGACTTAATATGTTACACGATATGAGTCACGACGCGATCACGTGATGCTGGGTAATAGCTGGAATCCAATTAGATGTGACATACGGATAGAGAGGCTTCGGTTGAGGAGTACGCAGGGGTTATGTCGTCTAACACAGGATATGTCCTACAGGGATATCACGTGACGAGACCGCGTGGTTATACGTATAGATCACGTGTTACTTAAATACGCATTCTCTGCGGGAATCCATTACCAGCGGTGCTTTAAATTTCCCGCTAAATTTAGTCACGTTATAATTTATATATGTATATATATATATATATATATATATATATATATATTAAACTAATACATTAATATATTATACTTATAAGTTAAATAATCTAAAAAATAAATTTATCCTATCACTTATGAAATCAAATAAATTTAAAAATACAATATTTTTTTATCCCATTGCACGTCTTTTTGAAAGATGATTAATTTTTTAATTTTATAACATAATTTTGATATTTTACACTTATTTATAATAATTTACTATTTATATTAACATTTTCTCTTTATTAAAATTTTATAAAGTTACATATTTTACTAATATATATTTTAATACATTTTAATATTATACAATTATTTTATTAACTTATTGTATTATTTACTTTAATGTAATAGATTGAAATATGATGATAACTTATATGTATATATATATATATATATATATATATATATATATATAATAATAATAATAATAATTAGAGTTTGGGCATTAGCCTGGATGAACGAAAAAGCAGAGCTTATCAAGTCGTTCACCCAATGTGATTGCGGGGGGGAAAATTATGTATATAATTAAAATAATATTAAATAAAATATTATATTATAAAATAAATTTCTATCCAGGATATCAGTAAAAAAATAGTCATAAAAAATCTACCTAGAATACTTTATATCGATTGCCAATGAAAGTCCATAAAGGCGTATCAACTTGGAGGATTTGGGGTTTCTATATCCAATGCCTTAAGGAACTTACTTTCGACAATAGTAAGAGCACTGGCAACAATTGCCCCACACAACAATTGCATCCTCATCCCCGACACGAACCATTACCGGCCACATAAATAATCAATACAAAGTACTCGTGAATATCTTATATTTAATATTTAATATTTAAAATAAAAATTTGACTTCCTGAATAGAAAATAATACATATGTAATACATATATGCACACATATATATATATATATATATATATATATATATATATATATATATATATATATATATATATATATATATATATATATATATATATATATTATAAATATAATATGTGCATATATGTTCATTAACAATTTATTATTTTTTTTTATTAATTCATATATATATATATAATATATATTATATTATTATATATAACATATATGTATCTATATTTTATTGTTTCATTTACTAATTATATTACAACGAATGCTAACATAAGAATACGTATTATTACTTTTAGTTACTTAGTTACTTAGTCCCGTGACGTCGCCATCGTAAGGGGAACACATGATAATGAATAGCACAACTTTCTCCATTTCGAACGATCTTTTGCAATATCTAAAAGTTGCCTAAGAGAAAGATGGGAAAATTCGAATATATCATTCATCCAATTTCTTTTAGGTCTTCCTCTTTTCCTCTCACCTTCGACATATCCATGAAGAATAGTATTAGCTAACGAATCGTAACGAGTTATATGTCCGAATTTGGTCATTTTTCTTCTCATGATAATATCCAGAAGTCGTACATATGGGCCGACTTTTTTATTAATTTCATTGCTTACAAATATATTAGTTTTTCTTTGTTTATAGCTGATATTTAAAAGTCGTCTGTGTGCTTTTGATTCGAAACTACGTATCTTCTTTTTAGATTCTTCTAGTAAGGTCCAGCTTTCGCATCCGTACAACAATGTTGAAATAACTAGAGAGATGTAGAGTCTGTATTTAAGTTTGAAATCAATTTCTCCACTACGCCAGATCTTCTCCAATTTCACAAGGGCTGTAACTGCTGTCGCTAGTCTTATTTGGATTTCTTTCTTTGAATTTCCGGTGTCGGTTAGCATTGCTCCCAGATATTTGAAATTTTGAACATTTTCAAGTTGTTTGCCGTACATAGTGATCACAGGTGGTGTTGAATGATCTCCATTTACAAGAATTTTACTTTTTTCATGGTTAATTTCCATACCGTATGATGTCGAAGCTTTTTCTAGAGAATCTGTGAGGGATTGCAACTCACTTTCTGAACCAGCGATGAGATCTATATCATCAGCGAATCTTAAGTTGTTGATTTTTCTTCCTCCTATTGCTATACTTGACGATTGATCTACTAGAGAGTCTTGCATTATTTTTTCTAGAAATATATTGAATAGAACTGGCGATAGTAAGCAGCCTTGTCTAACTCCTACTGTCGTATCGAACTTAGTTCCTATCTGGTTGTTCAATAGTACTGCGCTTTTTGCTGATTCGTAGAGTGACTTTATGATTTTTACCAAGTCGTTGCCTATCCCAAATTCAGACATCACATTCCACAAACCATCATGCCATACTCTATCGAAGGCTTTCTTGAAATCGATGAAATTGTGGTAGACTTGTCGTTGATGATCCATATGTTTTTCCATTAATATTCTGCAATTCAAAATTTGTTCTGTTGTACTGCGATCCTTTCTAAAACCTGCTTGTTCATCAGCCAGAATATCTTCTGCTTGTGGTGTTAAGCGATTCAGTATGATCCGTAATAAAATTTTGCTCGTGTGACTGATCAGACTTATAGTACGATAGTTTGAACATTTTTTGAGATCGCCTTTCTTTGGAATAGGTATAATTAAAGAAGTCGTCCATGCTTCAGGCCATTGGTTTGTAGACCAGATTTTCTGACATAGCTTGGTAAGTATATCGTATAGTGCCTCACCTCCTCCTTTGATAAGTTCACCTGGCACATTATCAATACCTGGTGACTTACCATTTTTCAAGGTTCTTATGGCATTGATTACTTCTTCTTTTAATATGGGTAATGGTTGTTCTTCATTTTCTTCTCGAGTATTATGTAACTTAGATTGATCAGTTTTAATTGGGTAGTTATATAAATCTCTGCAATATTCCGTCCATCTTTCTAATCTTGCACTATCATCTTCTATTGGTACTCCGTTAGCATCTTCAATATTTGACATTTTCCTGTCTATAGAGTTAGTGATTGCTTTTATCGTGTTATACGCTCTCTTGCTATGAACACCTCTTTTTAGGTCGTGGTCAATTGAATTACATTGGGATTTAAGCCAATCTTCTTTTTTCTCTTTCATACTTCTTCTAATAAGGTTGTGGACTCGTTTATATTCTTCTGCATGTTCAGTACTCTGATGTTTGGTTGATTTTAGACTTCTTCTTTTATCACATAGCGTTAAAATCTCATCAGTTATCCAAGGTTGCTTTTTTATTCTGTATTTTCCTAGAACATTTTCTGCTGTACTTGTTAATGACTGTGAAATTTGCGTATATGCATTGTCAGTTGATATTTCATTAATATTGATGTCTGATAGCTTCGATTTCAAATCTTCTTTGTACTGTAGGCTTATAGTTGCATTATTCAATTTTTCTAGATCATATCGTATTCTATTGCTTTTCTTCATTTTTTGTGATCGTAGTTTCAGTCTCATGTTACAGAGAACAAGGTTGTGGTCACTGTTTATTACAGCTCCAGGGTATGTTCTAGTTGAGGACATGTGTATACTTGATTTGAATCTCAATGGTGCTAGAATATAATCAATTTGGTTATGGGTACGACAATTTGGCGAGTGCCACGTAGCTTTTCTTGAATCTTTTTGCGGGTGAAGTGTGTTAGAAAGTGTAAAATTATGTTTGGTAGCAAATTCGAGAAGTCTGATGCCTCTTGGGTTTGTTTTCCCGAGCGCAAATTTTCCTACAGCATTACTCCAATCTTTATTTGCATCACCTACTATTGCGTTCCAATCACCTTGTATAATCAGTAAGTCTTTTTTATGTACCGCTGCCATTGTTTGTTCTATATCTTCATAAAAAACTTCGATATCTTCGTCATTATAATCGCTTGTAGGAGCATAAATCTGAATGATAGTCATATTTACTGGCTGTGAAGCTAATCTTATTGATATAATTCTGCTGGAAACTGTGCTGTAATTGAGGATCGATGTGGTAAGCTCTTTTCTAACGATAAAAGCTACTCCTTGTTGATGGTATTTTTCTTGTCCACTATAGACAATTTTATGACCTTCGTCTGTTATTACTTCACCAGAGTTTTTCCATCGTGTCTCAGCAAGTCCAATAATATCCCATCTATAGCGATCAAGTTCTCTCGTTAGTTCTTGGATTTTTCCTACTCCGTTAAGCGTACGAACATTCCATGTTCCTATCGTTGTAATATTCGTTGCTAGTTGTATTCTTCGTTTATTAATTGTCTTTGTCGTTCGTTGTGTTGTTTTATGTTGTGTTGTTAATATATTATTCAATCCAGTAGTCGATTTATCACATCCATCCTGGGATTTACCGATGGGATGCGCGGGCGTTGTTATTCCGGGGCTCGGCCGATCCGGCATTGAATGTTTTATATTTGTAATTGTCATGTGTTCTTACTCCAGGCATTAAGAGTCTAGCGGTGCCTGTCTCCTCTCCAGACTATTCGTATCAGCGTAACTATGGTTTATGATAGATTGGCTATACGATGTGCACTTGACCGTTGAGATATTAAATCTTCATCCGCTCTTAACCGTTGGTTAACTAGTAACTCTTCCGCTCGAATACAGTGCAGGTATTCTCCCATCATTTGTCTTAGCCCACTTGCTGAAGTGGTTTCCAGGGAGTGGCACGAGGAGCCGACAAAGATAGTTGGAAGAGAAAATGGTGCATTCTGTACCTAACCCTTATTATGAATAGAAGGCAGCAGTAGGCAAAGAATGTGATTCACCACTACTCTCCCCTACTCCCCATTATTTACTACTTTTACTAATATGTTAATCTATACATGGACATCTTGTAGGTATCGACCAAATAAAGTCTAGGCTTTCACTGATCATCCATATATGGTTTATTTGGTTTATTTTATACGTTTATAAACGTATGCTATACGTATTATGTCGTATGTCAATAAACTGATTTCATTCATATATATATATATATTTATTTATAAGATCAAATTTATATTTAAATAGTTTGAATATTCGTCATTCTAAGAATATTATAATTTAAATATCCTCGCATATATTTGTATTGCTTGGTTTCTATGGTTCAGTGAAACAGTCGAAATCTAGTAAGCGAGATATCCCGATTCGACTCTATATGCAGTTATTGTTTCTCTCTTGTGTTTATCAAAGTTTATCAAGAATTAATAAACTATAAATCAAAATACAAGAACAACTAATATTACTATTTGTTTTGTATTGTCCTATAGCACCGTTATTTATAACATGTATAAGTATATGACTTCTTGAGGGCTCCATTGTTATACGTTATTTATTATCCGTATAATAACATGAAATTAATATATTTTTCTGAATCTATATGATAATTATAATTATAAAATGATAACACTAAATAATAAGAATAAATAATTATTTATTCATATTTTTAAGGGTAATAATAATTACCGCATCTTAAGTAAACATATATATATATATATATATATATATATATATATATATATATATATATATATATCTATAAAATATGTGTTACGTATGATATGATTTTAAGGACATATGTTATTGGATATTATGTAATATAAAGTAACACATTGAATTATTACGTAATCATGTGCAAACAATCAGTTCATTAGATAATAGGTTAGCGGGGGTAGGATGTACTACGTAACGAAGGAGGCGGAGGGTGGGAAGTGTGTCATGCGCGTTATACTATGACTCTAGCGCATGCGTAGTGAATGTGTCCGCTACAGTGACGCCCCCTCTAGTAGGAAGTCAGCTAGAAGTAGGCTCCGAGTTAAGCTAGCGACGCCTATCGGTATTAAGGTGCAGCAGCAGGAGTGACGTCATCACCAAGTTAACCCTAACGGCGATGCACTAATCACCGGCCACTGCAAGACAGTTTCCGGTTAATATAACACGTGATATAATAGGGGCGTAGTTTAAAACAGGTATATACCAAGATTTATCACAGAAATGTTCCTCGAGAAAAACTTTAATTATGGCTTCATATAGTATATGAAATAAGAACGTTCATTGCACACCAAACGTTATAATTAATTAATGTATTGTTACGCTTAAGTGGGCGTGGTTATATATAAGTAGGCGTGGTAGATATGATAATCACTCATCCGTGACTATAGGCTATGTTTACACCTCAAAATTATTTCTTATATTTATTGTAAAAACGGAATATTGAATTATCGTTATATATAATATATTAATTATTATAATATTATACAAATATAATATTAAATGAATTACTAATACTATTTCTTAACAGATATACAAATATATATCAGAGTTTACTCATACGTGAATATATATATATATATATATATGTGTGTGTTTGTATGTGTGAATGAACAAATGTATATAGTATTAATACATATAGTGCATACTATGCATACATATATGTTTATTCATCTGTAGGTGTATGTGTAGGTTATACTGATATAACTAATTGGATATAATATATACTGATTGGATATCCAACATACTATATATACATTATTATATCAGCATTATACCAGAAGTATCATTTACCTTGGTTAACCCAGTATAATAAATCCCTGACATATATTATAATATTTACATAAATGTATCACTATTATTAATACTATATGTATTGATATATTATAACAGTTTTATATTAATACTTGTTAATATAATGTACTTCATTCGTATTGGTTTATGTATGACTATAATTAACAAGTAAACAATAGAAAACAGCTATTAAGTAACAGCAATATAACAAGTAAACGAGGTATATTATCATTTAAATGATAATTATTATCTTCTAATATTTATTCTCCGCATTTATCCACGCGATATTAGAAACAATGGGAAATTTAAATTCCGGAAGTGCCCGAGGGTGAGGATATACTGAAATGAGGAGGAGGGGTGGAAGCTGGGTTGGATAAGAGGGTAGAATAAAAGAGACCGATATGCCTATAGGGTATATATGGGCAGTGTTTTCATTAAGTGGGTCCGTTGATTGAGAACAAAGGCTTAGTTTTATTAGAATAATTACTTCATATTCATGATGAGATCAGTTATATTTGTATAACTGTATGTAAATAAAGTAAGTAATATAACAATAATAAATATCTGTTATTATAATTTATGTTGTTTGTAATAATATAAATATAAATCGAATAGTATATTTATCATTGATTTTATAAATTCATAATTATGAATTTTAAAAGGCTTATAATATATATATATATATATATATATATATATATATATGAGAAATGAATATTACAAAATTACGTTATCAGATATTAAACAAAGTGATATTTTCTAGATTAATACGTATCTCATGTGTTGTATCCATGGCACGGTTAATATATCTTAATTAACTACGTAAACGTATCTAATAATATATATATAATTATCAAGGTCAAGACTAGATAATATCGAGAACTTACTAAGAAGTGTGCTATAGAGTAGTGGTGTGGTAACCCATACGTGTTATCATATTATAAGGGAATGTGGATAACAATATTAATATATTAATTACAATTATATATATTCCATATATTATATATTTGAATTTTTTTTAAATCGAAAAAAATATTATCAATGGAATAATACAAATATTTTGTTCTATTATATATATATATATCTATTAATATTATAGGAATATAAAATTATAAGTAATAATATTAAAAAAGCATATATAGTTCTAATGTAAATTATTCGTATTTTAAATATAATGTATTGTTATTAATTCATATAAAAATTAATTTTATTATTTTCAACTGATTTATATTTTGTTTGTATATTTTGTTATTTTTATATTTGTTTACACAATATAGAACGTTTAACGTTGTTTTAAATAAACATTCATCCAGGTTAACAGCATATAACACCTACTTATTCAGAAAATTACTTGTATTGAGCATTTTAACAAAAACTTAATTTATAGTAAACTAGTCATACAAAATGTTGTTAGAAATTTTTTTTTTATTATACCTCGTAGATATCTATTATAAGCTCACAATAAAGTTTGACGTTTAATTAAAATAATGTATCAAAAAATAATCAAATAAATTATATTAATATAAAAATTAAAAAAATTAAAATTATTTTAATTTTTACGTAATTTTTAACTTTATTAAATTATACATATATATGTCAAATATTTCATGTTTATGACAACGCACACTTACACAAATATATAAGTAAAATAGAAATTTACATTGAATCATAAATCATAATTTGTCATCGTTAAAGTGCACCTAGCTTTAACAATATTAAATATGTTGTGATGAAAATTCACAAATATGTTTAATATAACATGTATGTCATACTGTGAGCGAGCTAGCAACACTTTCAAAAACGGTCTACCATAATAGATATATATATTGCATTCTTCTGGAGGGACAATTTAACATGTAAAATTGTACAATAAATTTAACTTTGATATCATAATTATGCAATACGTAAATATTGACCACCTGTAGTTACATAACAATGCCCATATGACGTCATAACAGTTACAATGACATGTTTACGATCATATCACTGTTTACATCACATGACATCATGAGTGTGACGTAATTATTTAACTCCCGTTTATGCCACGCCCACAAATATAAAATAAACACATTAATTTATTGAACTGTACATAATTTATAATTATTAATCTTAGCATAGAAACATAACATATATACATTTTATTTATATATTGTTATTATAATTGTAGTTTATTTGTGCTGCTGATATATATTATTGAGAATAGAGGTATGATTTAGAATGTAATTATTACAAATATTTTTCTAATGATGCTTTCCAAAATCTTTGATTATTATAATAATTATTTAAATATACAAAACTAATTTTTCACATACAGAAAAATCTCACATTAACAGGAAATATACTGAATATATTATATAACATATATACCCTCTAAAGGGGTTATATCCACAAATAGTAATAGGTGTTAACTATTAAATAATACCACAAAACACATGCTAGTAACTAGGGATGTAAATGATGCCGAGCTTTTGATGCCGAGCCGAGACTATTGGTTTTTGATGTCGAGCCGAGACTTTCATTTTCGGAATAAAAACGAGCCCATGCCGAGCCGAGACTCTAGCCAAACGAGCCCGAGCCGAACCGATACTTTAGCTAAACGAGCCCAAGCCGAGCCGAGACTTTATTCAAACGAGCCGAGACTCTAGTCAAACGATCCCAAGCCGAAATGAGACTCTTACAAAACATAATCGAGCCGAAATGATGCTTTTCGGAAGTTACATTTTAAACATAATTTTTATATATTTATCCATATTGTTATTAATGTTTCCTATTTCATGTGACATATTATTAATTATATGTATCGATAGGTGGCTATTTTGTTTATAATATACTCAAATGTTCGTTTAGTATACGAATATTTTAAAAATTTCAAAAAATAATTCTCTGTACTCTCAGACTTGCATATGGCTTTATTAATTTCGCGAGGTATGTTGGTGTCTTGTGATGATATGCAAAATGTGTATACACTAAACTATAGTTACCAGTAATTTATAAATAATGTGGAAATTAATTGATAGGTGTTGTTGTCGCATCAGTTCAGTTATACCGATCGTATATTGATCTTGATGTTAATTTATATAATACGCTAATGACGATCGAATTATTTTATTTAATGGCATTAACTGATGAGGAGGTAAATTAATTAAAAGTATGTTACAAATTATAACTTACATAGTCCAATAAAGATTTGATTTAGCAATTTACATGTATTACAATTTATATTTGTTCTTATAATTATAATATTATGCAATTGATAGTTGGCTGATTTGACTTTTTGTGTTTATGAACATATTAAGATTATTATCAATTAACACTCCTGGTAGTTATTTATGATACTTGTCTATAGTTTGTAATGAAATTATTTTCGTTTGATATACAAAACAATGATTCTGGTAACTGACAATGAAACTATATTGAGCTTATGAAAACTGAGACAAACACTTGAATGATGCCTTTAATAAGCATGAGTTAATAGAAATGACTCAGACTGAGACCGCATCGATGCTTTAGGTAACCCATTCTGAGGCTTAAACGATGCTCTTGTTATTTACATTGAGACTGAATCGATGCTTTAGGTATTGAGACTGAGACTGCATCGATGCTTTGGGTAACCGAGACTGAGACTGCATCGATGCTTTGGGTAACCGAGACTGAGACTGCATCATGCTTTAGGTGACCGAGACTGAGACTGCATTGATGCTTTGGGTAACCGAGACTGAGACTGCATCATGCTTTAGATTTGAGCATCATTTACATCCCTACTAGTAACCCATGACTACTAAACTCTGCGTGTTAACTTGTATAACTCTAATGTAAACCTATTAATTACTGCTAGTATCACTAGCTACAATAGTGGTTAGTTGTGAGGTTTAGTAGAGTTCCGGGGTTTAGCATCGATATATATATATATATATATATAAACACAAATATACCAAAATATGTGCAGTAATACACACAGTAAACATTAATTTAATTTTATAAAATGAACCTTACTAAACATGTAACCTAACATTTGACCTTCACATGCCCTTCACTTAAAATATAGTATAATGGTAATTGGAATGGGTATCAACTTTAAACCAACGTTCATTGAAGTGATAATATAAGATGATATATCTAACTATAGTTATAATTATCATGGTAAACCCCAACGCCAGCTTGCACCCTTAACCAATTACAACGTTATAGCCTTATACTTATCTTATAGTATCACTTAAATGAGTATGGGTTGCAAAGTTGATACCAATTACAATTACCATTGTACTATAGTATAGATATATAGCTATATATACCTAAAATGCTACGGATACTAAACTAATAAAGATAATGAAGTACTTTTTTTGTATTCAATAGATATTATTCTACTACATAATAGTATATAATTTATTTAAAATGATGTAGAAAAAATAGTTTAAAATAGTTACAATATTTTTTATATATTTTTATTATAAATGTGAAGTTTATTATAATTTATTTTATAAATATATAAAGTATAATAAAATATCCTGTCTATATTAATATAGTGTTATATGTTATTTATATACAGTAAACATTTCAGATAATGATATTAATAATCAAATAAGTTAAAGGATTTTACGTATGCTTACTAAGTGCAAAAAGTACAAACAGGAGAAAATGGCATTCAAAGTTTAAAAAAAAAAAAAACAGTCTTGTTAATTTATTATGATTTGTAATTCGATTGATCACGTAAACTATTTATATTGATAGAAATACTAAACAATAATTTAAAATAGATTACAATGCGATAAATAAGATACTGAACATGGATAATACGAAATTAAAAAAAAAATAAAAAATAAAAATATTATACATATTTTAACGTCAGCTTGCACCCTTAATATGTTCATCTCACATATACAGAAATACACACACACACATTTACAAACATATATTAGAACAACAAACGGACATATATGAATACATCCTATCCCACCCGTGTATATATCTCCGCTCACATTTACTCGTATACGCGAGTTTAGTTAACACTGCGATATTTATTTATAGAACACTGTTTGAGGGCATACACGTAACTCTTTGACCTTCACTACAATGTTTCGTAATATAAGGGGACATGGTCACGTGATTATGTGAACATTTCCTTAGATGTTATGTCATTTAATTTCATTGTTTTATGTTAAATATTTAATAACTTAATCCGATTAAGAATGTAAATACAATATTTTCTATTATCTTTTCAGATATAGAATAACATAAAAACAATGTATTATGAATACGCTATCCAAGAAGTATACTTCTATAGTATACAGTGGAGTATACTATAGTATCATTCCTATGTACTACTTCTCAATTACTAATAGCAAGAACCTCTAGTATACTATAGTATGTATACATATTGTGAGGATAATATCGGTTGTACATCATTACAGTTATATTTAGCTTACGTCATAGGATGACTATTACGTAATAACACGACTCGATGATTAGTTACGTACTATATTCAATGCGATCATGTGACGTGTGTGTGTGTGTGTGTAGCAGGTGTTTTACATGTGTTGTATACAGGTATACCTGTACATATAGGTAATTATGATATGATCGTTTGACACCTTTGTATGCGATGTTATTTATTATGTAAACATATATATATATATATATATATATATATACATATATAAAATGTCACCTTATTTAATAAATTCAAACAACAAACACATATAGGTACAGGTTGTAATTATTAATACACATACACACATAGGTATTATTATATTAGTTTGAGACACGCCCCTTGATACGCCCACTTTAACTGTAGCCGTCCTAACACCCGCAATCCTTAACAAACTCCTATCTACTGTTCCCTGTAGTGGAACCAATACTTCAAAGGGGAGGGAGATATCTTATCTTAATTAATTAGGTAGTGCAGCGATATGCGTGCGTACTTCAAACGCTAACCACGCCCCCTATAGGGGTACGGACATTCTAGTCATGTGACCTCATATCGTTATCTTGATTCTGATAACCGGTGAATATATTTAAATTTAATTAAACGTAACTTAATTAAAAGTAAGATAATTAATCTGATTAACGTTTATATTATTATATAATACATGCATATATTGGTATTATTGTACATACTAATGGTAACAGAATAAGAAATACTATTAATAATAAATGAATCAACTATGTAGAACTGTAATGTTATTTAAAATTAATTTAAAATTAATATAACGGTTTTAATTAAAATATCATATATGACATTATATATATATATAGAACATAAATTACATATTGTATTTTATATAATATTATATATTATATTATTATAGCTAATTATTATATAAAATATATCATATTATATAAGGAATTTTCTATAATATTTAAATAATCAATGGAACATTTACTCTACTTAATAACCTTACAATATCTTTATATTAATAATTAATATTTGTATATTATCACAATTATTAGTTTTATATTAAAGTAAAATTAATTCATTATAATTATTAATTAAGTACATAAAATAGATATAATAATATTTGACTAATATTTATTTAATTAAATTTATATAAATTTCGAAGATTGTATTAACAAATAACTACAGAAATCAGTACCATTAGTTTCCACAGTAATCGTATGTGAGCTGTATCATCAATTATCAACCAGTACCTAACACAATCCGTGAGATATACATATATAGGTGGCGCTAATAGTCATCATATCGTAAAGATGAAAGAACAACCCAAGTATAAGACTTCCCCACAACAATGCCACGCTTACAATGGATGCACAGTACGTCGTGTATAATACACTATAGATAACGGTGATTCATTATTATACGTCTCAGCTATGAGCAGGGTGAGTTAAATTCGGCCTTTTCGTCAAAAGGCCGAATTTTGCCGAATTTTACCGAATATAAGGATTTTCAAAGGCCGCAAATATGCTAAATTCGGCCTTTTTAATTAAATTCGGTATTTTTTAAAAAATATTATTTATCCTATATTAAATCATAAAAGTAATAAAAAAATATGTAATAGTAATATGTATATTATATGTAAATAATACTACAAGTAAAAGCAAATATTTATACAATATTAGAAATGTAAGTAAGTAAATTCGTAATTATTAAATATTATAAATTATTAAGTATTAAATTATATAAAAATTTCTAAAAATCAAAAACTAAATATTTTTTATATAAACATTGTTTTCTTATACAATTACAAATGGCACAAAAAATACCAACAGTTTTAATTTATAATATCAAGCTGAATATGAACTTAAGATTACGGAACAGTGTGCTATTACTCGAAAAGTTGTTTCAGTTAAATGTAAATGTTGTGATGTTTGTGGAAGATAAGTCATTGTGATCGATCTACTGATATAATAATTATATTATATGCAAAATAAATTATATATGCATATACTAATATCAAAGGGATTTGCTAATATGTATACTATAATATATCATATTAATATTAGGTTGCCTTTGTATTAATGATGTTTATAAGAATTTATTTAATTTAATTACCGGACTGCTATGTATATATCCAGGAACTTCATCCGTTGAAACATATTTTTCATTAGTAAATTCGATACAAACTGAATGAAAGACAATATATTGCACTTGTAGGGGTTACGATCAAAAAGGACGAGTTGATCAACCTTCGAGGGTTAAATGTTAAATTTTAAATGCAAAATAAATTTGTATAGGCTAATTATGGGATGTAAAATGCAGCTAAAAAACCAAGAAGGACAAAACTAAACTAATTAAACCAAATAACCCACAAATATCTATACAGAATATATATATATATATATATATATATATACTATCAACTCGTATTTAAAATGTAACCGTTAACCCTCAACTCGTCCTTTTTGATCGTCTCTCGTAGGATGTATAAACTCAGACAAATTGTATTATTTAATAAAAATAAAAATATTTGTATATAATTTGTATATACTTGTTTCATTATTGATTTAAATACTATATTGATACCAATATATTTGTTGATACTAAAATGTTTGTAATGCTATGCTATATAATATATATATTAATTACATTAATTAACCATATTAAGTATATATAGAGAGAATTGTATTGATCAAATATATAAAGGCCGAATTTAAGCCGAATATAAGGTTTTCAAAAGGCCAAAAATAAGCTAAATTCGGCCTTTTTCCTTAAATTCTTCAATATATTGTTTGAGTTAGACAGGGCTGTTTACTTTCGCTTGTATTATTCAACATATTCCTTGTACAAATCATGCTAAATACACTTCACGATTATATTTCTTCATTCTCGATTGGCGTTAGAAATATTAGTAACCTTATATTTTCTGATGATATCGACTTAATAGCAGGAAGTAATATTGAACTACAAGAACTAACAAACCGATTATTAGAATCTTCAAAAGCTCACGGAATGGAAATAAGCTCTGAGAAGAACAAAACGATGGTTAATTCAAAAAATAATTATAAGAATGCAAACATATACATTGACGGAATGATACTAGAACTTGTAAAAACCTTTAAATATCTTAAAATCAGGCTGGTCATCAAATACGAAATTACGAATTAGATTAGAAAATGCTACTTCTGAAATGATAATATTTAATGTCATATAAATATAACAGATATGACATGCATATATGGAATAGAAAATATATAAGATTTACGCTCAAATTCAACCTCTACAAATCCCTATACAACTATAGTTATATCCATATTACTTTATAAAGCCCGTATATGGGTGTGAAACTTGGAAAATAATGTATAATGAGGAAAATAATGTCAGCATTTTAAAATAAAGCCCATAGAAGACTACTAGAAATAAACTACCGCAAGAGGAAAACATATGCACATGTCAAAGAAACACTAATTAAAGTGGTAGGTAAATATGGACCACCGCTAGCTACTACCAAAAGGAATAACTACAGACATGTATGACATAATAGTTTGAGTAACACAATAATGAAAGTTAAAGTCGAAGATATAAGGCAGACATAATACATACAAGATGGTCAATATCACACAGTGGACTGCCAATACGATAGATGAGCTGGAGACTATTTATTATTGTTGCAAGCGAGTTGATTCCCCTACGATGAATTAAAAGTAAACTTAATAAATCATATGTACAAGATGCTAGCATGCTAGGTACCTGCAGGCACCATTGTATATTCGTAGTTACATATGTATAATATCTACAACGATATTACTTTATCAACTATATTCGGTTAGATATTATATTCGCGATATAACAGAATACTATGCATATACATGAGTCAACTAGCGGTGGGGGTGAGAACTATACATTATTATTAGCATGACGCCAATAGTTGTATATTTACCGTTGTCTTAATGATATACTTAATAATATACTATGTTCTCTCTCTCTATGTGTGTGGTGTACGTGGTAGTATTATTACGATCGTGATTTCCTCGAGGAAATGCAAGATATAGGCTCATAGGTGGCAATTATGTGAACTTTAAAATCGACTTGCTTTCGAATATGAACAAAAGATTTATTATCTCATTGCGTAACACATCCAAACACACACACAAATACACATGCAACGGAACAATAGCCTATAAGGGTACTATATAGTATCAATATCTGAGATCTATTGTGTACAATTATTGTATTGTATTACAATAGGATGTTTGTTATCTTTATTAGGTCTACTGCATAGTCATAACTCTATATCTACCTGTCCGTGATGATATGTCCTTATTATATCTCTGATTTCAGGTATATATATATATATATATATATATATATTGAATATAATACAAATAGCGGATACAAATGGAACCCTCTAGAAGTCATAGACTTACACATGTTATAAATAACTGGGAGGGCCCACAGACAAACTAATCCAACTAGTTATATTTTATTTCTTGTGTTCATCATAACATGTTCATTAAGTTCTTGATAAATAAAAACGAAAAACAAGAACTACCTGGAGTCAAACTGGGACATCTGGCTTACTATCTCGAACTAGCCAAAACCTTAGCTATCCATTGAGACATATACCCTATGATTATCTATATATATATATATATATATATATATACAGTATTTAATTAGAAAAATTAAATATAATAAAAGTAATCTTTTTTATGTAGCTATAATATTATATATATAGTATGATAATTAAATTACTAATGAGAATTAAATGCAATTAATAAATTATTAACTTTAATTTTTCTAATCATTAATTAACCTACTATTATATTCGATGTGTTATCTATTCTATATGATGTAGCTATCACTTTAAACTTAAAATATATAATATATGTATATATACATATTAATATTACATTGAATTATATTCATTTTGAATATCTATGTATTTGCATATAGGTATATTTATAAATATATTATATAATATGTATAATTAACCTAATATGCACACGTATATGCATACGTATATATAACATTGAATGAACACTATGTAATATACCGTCGGTAACATGATTATATGTAATAATGAATACACATAACATACGAATAATGTGAATTATAATAAGTTGTAACTTTATCTAATTATAATCTTGTCTGTATCTTCAAGGTGACTTTGAAGTATACAACTATAGCTAAATATCCCAAGGCAGTTATTCAAATATTACCCGGGTAAACTGGAGTTTTATAATGATCTCCATATTAGCATAAACATACCATAATTCATATACAATATACCATATATAGTATATATTATATATGTGTGTATATGAATATATATATATATATATACATATTATAAATATTTTAATATATTATATATATACTAGTATACAAGCTTGTATAATTATTTTATTTGTATTAATCATGTTTTTACCATGTATTATTGATTTTACATTTATGTCTAGGCTTAATTTATTATTATATTATGATTAATATTTATATGTAATTATTTAAATGTATATACATATATATATATATATATATATATATATATATATATATATTTGGATGTATTTTACATTAAACTATATCGATAATATATATAACGTTTACTCAACAGTAATAAAGTAACAATTATATAATATTAGCTAATTAATGCTATTGCACTATAGTGAATATCTTCTGGCGGTATTCTAGTGATGACGTCATTTGGTCATATACTAAAACCGCAGTGGTCATATAATTCATTCCCTAGTTAATTGTATACAGTTTAATCAACTATGTCAACAAATAGTTTAATTAATAAGAGATCTATAGATATAACGGATATGTTTTAACAAATATTTATAATCATATATATATATATATATATATATATATATATATTATATAGTATATAACATTGCATATTAAATGTAACATATTTTATACTATTTAATATATATAATAAAAAATATAATGTAATGAATAAATGAGATAAATATATTCCCTCTGTATGTAATATCATTTAATATAAAATATTAATTATAAATAATTCCGAACTAAATATAATATATCTGTTATACTCCAATTGTTTACTTGTACGATTAACACATCATAATGTATACCACATAATGTATGTTACTTATAAATCACACACACACACACACACACACACACACACACACACACACACACACACACACACACACACACTTAGAAACATATATTGCATTATTAAAGTAGGCACATTAATCATAATTAATTACTATATGTATTTATTGATATATATACTTATAGTATTATAATAAAATTAAATGATTAATTAATAAGTAAAACATTAATAATAGAAAAATTAATGATATATTAATAATAATTAGTGATATATGATATTTACATCCGTAATATTAAGCTATCATCCTATGGAATACAATAAGCCACGCCTACTTTGTAATAACCACGCCTCTATACAGGTCGGCCGATAACGTATAACAATACCTAAATGCCGTGGTATTGTTATATTACGTAATTAATCAGTGACAGCCATAGCGGAAGTAGTAGTAGTAGCGAGGTCGGAATACACGGCGGATGTTGATGCTTTAACGGTCGTTATTGCAGTAAACACCACGTGGTAGAGAGATAGTTACCGGAGATACGGCGATGACACGTTAAATCTGCACGTTGCCATGACGATATATTACAATATCACGAGGAAATACCAGAGTATGTCATGTCCTCGATATATTTTATCATGATACATTTTATCTAATAAATCTAAATATAGATGTATATTGTACGTCGTACATCTGTGATACTTTTTATTTACACATTTCGACGATAAAATATAACTCGAGAGAAGCGGTAATTACGGTGGTTGTTGGGCAGGTGGTAAATCACTGAAAGAGAAGAACTATAGTATTCAAACTAACCGCGCCATTCCGTTAGTGAGGAGTGTGCCGTGTTCAGTGATGCGTGAAGCGATAACAAAATAGACCGATGTACAGACAACAATGGTTTGTCGATTACAAAAGATAATAATTCAAATACGCTAACGTAAATAGCATTCGGTACATATTAGTGGGCGTGGCTTATTATAACTTCTACCAATACCGTGTACATAACATGCGTATATATAGTAGATATACATTAGCATTGTATTCGGTTATATCGTGATATAATAATAATTCTATATATAAGACAATTGACACCTATATGTGTATTATATATATATGTGTGTGTGTATGTGTATTTATTAATGATGAAGTTACGCTAGTTAATTATATTTACTGATAACTTTTATTATAATTATATGTATGGTATAAATACAACTTATATATTGTATTTTATAAATTAAATTTTATTTAATTTACAATCATATTTTATTTAGAACAATACGGTTTTAGCTACTCTATTAGGATAGTTTTTGATAAATCCATAAACTGAATTGTTCTCTATTTTCCATATGCTTATCAGCCTAATAGTTTATAAATATATATAATGATATCTTTAGAAATTTGACCACAATTACCAAATGTCTCAGCAATGAAAGGGAGAAAAATTATGCCTCCATCTTGGCAATTATTACAATTTTTCATCTTTATATTTTCACTCTCATAAGCTGCAATACCTAACTTAATTTCAGTGGTGTTCTTTAGAGGAAAGGTAATAGATACATCGAATATATATATATATATACATTATTCATAATAATTAATTATATTATTAAAAATCATATTATATTGAATTATAATATTATTTTAATACATAAAATTAAAATATATAAGTATATGTAATTCATCACCACCTAAATGGATATTACACTATGTAATTCAGTGATGCATGACAATATAGATGTACGAGACACATTCCGTCAATCAAACTGTATAAGCCACGCCCACTATCGGTAGCGCGTGCCTATGCTCTATAAAAGCGTAGAGGTGAGATTTAAGCGCCTCATTTACTGCTGATAGTTTCACGCCATATAACATCTGTTTTAGTTACACGCGTCTTCTCGTGTCTTCTCACTTTATCTCACGTTATATCGCGTTATCTCTAGAGAAATGCCTAAATCTTTCCTAGTACGTAAACATGGTCCAGTTCATAAGAGAGAGGTCAACCACAAACCTTACTATCGCAATTTCCTCGATGACAATGTTCACCTCATCAATAAAAGTAAGTAACATTTAGTGTATTACACACATACACACACATATATATATATATATACACACTTTATGTAATTATATGATATACATATATAATTTATATTTAGTTAAAAGTACACATGTACAGGAGAGAATGGAGTAGTGACCGATAATTCATATTTCCCCATATACTTCTAATATATCGATTAATACTGAATTTCAATATATACTTTTTTTTGAATTAGCTATAAATCATATAGGTCTAGAATAATGTAATTTAACTTTTATACATTACTGAATATTATTAACTATTTATTAGGCATTAAAAAAGGCAAGTCAGGTGTAGTGGCCGTTAGTATCAGAATATGAAATAGGTTTCTCCTGTATTCAATTTTTATATGTTTAAGTATGTAATATTAAATAATTATATTTATGATGCATACAAATATAAATATATATAATCATGTTTTTGTTAAATTTTAACAACACTTGGTTACGTAATAAATTAGAGTAATAAATTAATTATTTAAAAACAAATTTTCTTTATATTATAGACATTTTGATTATGTAAATATTGTATATAAAACTTGTTATTCTATTTAGCACCATTTAATTATAATTATAATTAACGCTTATAAGCGTTAATTAAAACGACCACTAGGTACGACCTACTCCGTTCTCGGCCACCAAAATTGTCATTTACAATACTAATATATATATATATATATATATATATGTATATATGTTTATATTAAATACGTACTATATAGTGTAAGCACACTGCCATATCAGCATCCTGTATCCTTAACTAGCAAGTCACGTGTATAAATACAATAATGCGCTTTAAGTTCCATCAAAGAAATTAGATAACACTCATAGCGCATGTATATATATATATATTGTTATCGTTAATTCCTATAACAGACGCCCACTTTAACTATCCTCAAGGTACTGGTTTCTCACCGTAGCCACCTGGTGGTATAAGTTATCTCCACACGTTATCTCTTATCTTTATTGCTATTTGATCTCAGCCACGCTAATTTAGCGAGCGAAGTGGAATTAGTTTAAGGCGATGGTTTTAGTGTTAGATTAATTAAATGGAGTAACAGTTACATGTATCTGCGTGCGTAAGTTTGCGTGCGTTAAAATACTAAATACATATACGTTTTAGTTGCATCCAATAACCCTTATATTTTATAGATATTTATTTTGAAATTAATATTTTATAAATATTCATTAACATCCGATTGAATTAAAGTAAATATTCTTTAATGAATTTCTATATATATATATATATATATATACATATACCCATAGGTCCACTAATGATATAAACTACATTTTTACGATAATATTGCGTCATATTCACTAGATAAACTCCATTAATTACGTAATATTGATACTATACTATATTTAGTTAAGGGCATCGAAACATATATGGGTACTATAGTATGGAAATATTCGACATTTAGCCCCTATACACGATATAATGTAGATATGCTATTACCCGAAGTAATGAACTACTAGCTATATTCTTACATCTCTATATCCGGTACACACAGGTACCACTCCGTCAGATTCTCTATGGTACCTATAGATAATACATTGTATTACGTAACTTTAACAATAGATGAAATACAATAGGCTGATAGTGTTGCCACCTAGCTTGTCTCTCTGCATTTTAGTTATATTCTTATAACATTAAATGCGAAGCTGTTGTTGTCATAGTATGAATGTAGGTTCTAGAATATTCTGCGTTTGATTGTTGATAGATTATATACATTAATGGTTATGTGACATATATGTGAAATATATATTTGTATACATACATTCATACTATATATATATATATATATATATATATATATATATATATATATATATGTGTGTGTATATATATTAACATATATAGTATGAATTTTCATACTGCTTCATACATTTCACATATAATACTTAGCTATATCACTATACAGTTAATAGCTTAATTCTATTACTATCTCCTATCTCTCCATTATAATAACCCGGGTTAATAACATAACGGTACAAACTTACGCATGCGTAATTTATGTATTACATATGTGTGTGTATTGTTAGCCGCGATTAGCTGACAATAGCCATTGTTATACACACGTATTACCCATCTTAACGGGGTACCTTGCACCCGTAACCTCTAACCTTTATTCGCCCAGTTTCCAGTTAGTGAGATGCATGTGTAACTGTACGCATAAAGGACATAACTATCATGTGGTTATGTCCTACAGGCATCTTATTAGAGATCGCGTTCTGAAGATAGCTCGGCGGGAGATTTTAAATATTTTCCCGCCTAATTTATCTATAGAATATTATCATGGTTATAATTTTTAATTATGCTATTGTTAAGATATTATTTTAAGTATCTCTCTATATATACAATGATATGTATATCAATTATTATAATAGTGATATAGAGTATGTAATTATATACTAAAATTACTATAAGTTCACTAAATATTGAGTTTTCTAATTAAGAAATATTCCTCAGCACCGAAAGCCCCCCTTGATATGAGAAAATCATCGATAGAGAAGAGAATACCTCTAGGGAGACTGGACATCCCGAATACACACGAGATAACATTCGAACATCACGTGACCACATCGAACAAGTATGACGTCATCAAACTGCCTATCAAACCCACTCCCGTATATCCATCAAACGTGAAATCTCGATATCAATATTCTCCACTGAATCTATACACACAAATATTCACAGAAAGAAAAGAACCATCAACAAATGCTTTAACAATCGAAAACACTGGAATAAATACCACGCTCTCAAATACACTTCGACGAAAGAATATTCCTCAATGCATATCTCCTTTAAAGAAGTCACACAATGAACTAATAACTATGGCCTCATTAAATGTATCACGTGATGTAAGTATCGATATTAATATGCCGACACAGACCACGCCCCTTTTTCATGTATTACGTAACTCTCGAGATGAACTCGTTACATCGAACCCCATGGAAAATATCACCGATAAAGAAAACAACAGTCCTATTATTCCAGTTTGCCACGTTACTAAGGCTAAAGTGAAATATGAACGTACACCATTACAACAAAAACAACAACAACAACAACAACAGCTCGGAAACATCGCGTCGTTACATAACACTCTATTGTCTCCATTGTCTCCGTACCACCCCGAGATAACTATGAGTGATGCTTCATCAAATAAAGAGGTTAGCCTACTTATAGTGGTGTAAAACCTAGATAGGTGTAATTAAACATTGATATAACGTATCGAATATCATTACGTAATGTATTTATTGTACCCCATCGTGTACTATAGGTAGGTAATCAACTACATCCGGGTAATGGAGGATATGCACTGACTAATCGTTATGAACCTTTACACCACAGCATAAGTAACACGCCATCAATAGGTTTAGTTGTATTCATATTACATGTCCTATTGTTTAATTATAATTTGCATATATACTTTTATCATAAGGTGTAATAATTTGATAATTTAATATACAAGTAAATAAAATTAGTATAATATTATTGTTATCATAATAACATTGAATATAATGTATAATATATATATATATATATATATATACATATATATATATATTATATATAATATATATACACATATATATAATATTATATGAATTTATATATATATATAATGTTATTAAGACAAATTGGATTTTAACATATATTATTAATTATATAATTATGAATAATTTATTCAAATAATTAATTTATTATTAATAATTAATTCATAAGAATGACATTATTATGATTAAATATAAAATCTACATAAATATTAATTTAATATTATGAGTATGATTATGATTATACAATAAAATAGTGTTAACTTTAAACTATTAACTAAATACATAGTTATTATATAACAATGCATGACATTATGCAATAGTAATAAGGCATCGTTCCCTAAATAGGAATACAGACAGGTGAGGGTGAGGAATTTACGTGTTCCGTTTGTCCGAAACATTTTCCTCTTCAGCGTTTACTAAACAGACATCTGAAGTGCCATAGTGACTACAAGAGATACCTGTGTACATTCTGTGGTAAAGGTTTTAACGACACTTTCGATCTGAAACGACACACTCGCACCCATACCGGTTAGTTTTATCTAACAGTGATTCACCACATGTGGCGTACGTGCACGTACAACGATTTCTATGATTATTGTTATACTTTACACAGGAGTAAAACCGTATAGATGTCACATGTGCATGAAGGCGTTCACTCAGAGATGTTCACTCGAGTCACACGGTCGTAAAGTACATGGACTTCAGTTTCAATTCGCATACAAACAGAGACGTGATAAGGTTAGCTAATATTAATTATATACTTGCCGCTAGGTGACGATATCGTATATGATAACTTTATTTATAAATTAATATTATTCATATGTATCGTCTGAAACTTTATTTAAAGTAATTTCAGACTTAATGAAGTATAATCGTATATTCTATTAATATATTAATGTATATTAATATATAATGTATTAATATATTCTATTAATAGACTTACGTATGTGAAGATTGCGGACACACTACTTCAGAACCGGAAGTGCATTATTCCCATCTCAAAGTGAATCATCCGCAGAGTCCAACCCTTCTGAGATGTAACGATAAGAGACACTTTAAATTTACCAAAACTGATACTCAGAACAAAGAGAATTAATTATTGATTCCGATTTTATATTAATTATGCAATTCTTACTGTGATATTTTATGTATTAATAAATAATTTATTTTTATTTTTATTGTATATTAATTAACTATAATTCCTATTATAAATGTAAATAACTTAATAATATATACATTTAAATAAATGTAAATCATATAATAACATTTTTAGATTATATTAACTTTATAATAATCATATATGATTATGTATACATATATGTATACATATTATATGACTTTAAAATAAAATAACAACTCGAACTAATATATTTAAACTCGATATAAACAACACAACAGTGTACATACGTATATACATCTAGTCATAATTATAGACATAGGTTGTGTGATGGATTATCTGTGTAAATAGTATAACAATAGCACTACAATAGACGGGCAATAACATGACAATAGGCAGACAATGGGCAGATGATAGATTAGTGATATTATCAGATAGGTGAAGTTAAGGTTATCATATTACTTCTTGTAGTTCACCTTTAGCAGACTATCGCAGCTAATATATACTATTATCCCCACTAATATTATATGATATATAACTAATCGATTATGTACGTTGGTTTATAAACTGAATTCATTCATTATATTACTTGTTTGGTACTTATATGAATAATGTAATACTAATTATATCACTAGATCCAGTTGACCTAGATCTTACTATTACGTAATAAGTTAGTTAATTATTCCGAATCAAAGCCTTTACTTCCGGTGTAGATAACTACTATTGCACCCTATTGACAATATGCACGCGTGATACACTATACACAGTATTTGTTATAATAAATACCAAATGTTATACATTTTAATGAAATAAATTGCATATTTATATGTGTTTCAAATATTTTCTATTAATCTTTAAAAAATATATATGATAGAATTAAACTTATATATTTACAAATACATAATAGCAAATATTCAACAGTAAAGTAAATACGACAGAACCGTTATGACAATTATCAATACAGTAAGTACTATAGTACTATAGTACTATATATGACCACAATATATTGCACACAAACAATAAACTCTTATATTTGTGCATTAATTATCTATAATTAAATCTCCATAAATAAATCATAATGTAGAATATATAACCCGCATACATTATAACTGGAGTTATAATTATTATAGGTCATGTATGTCCATCGTTATATATATATATAAATATATATATATATATATATTTGTTAATTTACAAAAACAACGTGTAATGGGTTATTTATAATTATCTATATTAGGCAAATATTTATAAATGATTATATACTTATTTATCACAATGTAAGAATAGTCTACATAAACCCGGTTTATTCTGTTTTTCAGAATATTTTCATATTAATAAATATTATTTCAACCGGAACTCATGATCATTGTCCTGCAGATAACGACTAGCCAGTGTTGTTACTTTAAAATACATATTCATATTGTCTCTGCTTATTATATAAAATTTATAAATTAACGCTAAATCAATAGCTGACATCTTAAATTGTAAATCAAAATGGAAGTTATTTTATTTATTATCATTTTATAAACAAAAAGTATAAAATAATTTAAATAATTGTTCACAGATATCTATCAAACATATATTTCATTCTAATATATCAACAAATTAAATTATTACAATATTGAATATTATAGTATTAGTATATCTTTTTGTTATCTATCTCTAATATAGTATATGTATAAATATTCAATTTTTTCGAATAGTTAAAATAATTATATGACATTTTTGAATAATTGAATGTTTCTTTTATAAACTATTTTACATTTACGAATAGTTCAATTATTCGATATTCTAACAGAAAATCGGACACATTTACACCATTATAGTATATACCAAGTACAATAGTAACCGATGCATACTATAAGAATATATGTAGAGGTATACGTTGATGTAGAGTTAGAAGTAGTAGTGATAGTATATTACCTATAATAGAGGTGGTGATAGAGGTAAGCATGCAGATATAGGAATAGGAAAGTAGATGTGCATTATTATACCAATATCACTATATTATATAACGCTATTATTAATAGTTAATTCATATAGTAAACTAAACATTGGTATTAACTATTTTTAGTTGATGTATTCACGAGTATACAATTACGGTAGTTCCCCTCCTATCTAATTCAGTGAATATCGTGCATAGATCTCAAGACATGGGGACATATGTTCGACATAAGGTGATCTATAAATAGTAACAGTAGCAGGTGTGCAGCCATTTAGTCACGTGTCTAGCGTTCCGTTACAGGTGGTGGGCGTAACTAGCGTGTTCACTCGACCGTGACGTTGTAAATCTTCAACAGCGATATCTAACCACCACTACTTTCTTTATATTATATATCGTTCAGTATTCATTTTTGTTAAGAAAAGCGCGGCAAAATATCTGTACACGTACAACAATATCTATCGTACTTCAATATAACATTATTATATATCATTGTTTTAGATATATTTAAATGCTATATATATATATATATACAGTTAATATACAGTTAATTATTAATGTATGCATTTATATATATATAGTTTATAAATGATATATTTATTATATATATATATATATATATATATATATATATTATTCTTTATTAAAACTTCAAGTAATGATGACTCATCACCAATGATACACACAACAATAAACTACAAGAGAATGACGGAGTATATCTTTCCTATAGGGAGTTACATAACACCAGTGTACACATTATAATTAGCATTATTTAGCTGCGATCAAAGTGTGCGCACTCTATGGTGTGAGAGTGAGAGCGATGGAGAGGAGCGCACCGGAACACACACACACACTTGTCCCCTATAATTATTACGTAATAGTTATGCACACGTGTTTCAACTCTCAGCTAACCGAACTGTTAGGTAACCTCTGTAGGGGTTATGGGTCAACTCTTAAAGGATAAAGTTCATCAGTAATGAAATGTAACGTTATTCGAATAAAATATATATTAAATATATAATATATATATATATATATATATATATATATGTTTATATTTATATAATTGTACATAACATTTATATAAATTATGGTGTATTCGAATATTTAATTTGAAAATAATGTTAAATTAATATTAAAATATGTATAATATAATACATTATTTTAAGTATTTAACATTATACGAATCTAAATATAATAATTGTATCTAATATTTATTATAAATAGTAAATAGTATATGTACTAAAAATTCTCTAAAATCTAGAGTCTAGATTGATTAATTATATATGTAATTATATATTATATGATAAATTTAAATAAATGTTATATAAATAACAAATAACTTTATAAATATGACCAATTTAAGATGGGCGTGTATTATTAAATCATCAGACCGTGAATAACATGTTTGAAAGTTATTGCTTGACCGTATATATTAGGCTTTAATACTATATTTAAAATTATGTTTATTAACTTATAAACTTATTAACTAAATTAATGTTTTTATTTGTTTAATATTGAAAAGAAGAAGGTGCACCTTCAATATTAACTGTTGACACGATGTCATTTCATTAGAATCAAGGCCGTGTACTACATTGGTCACCTACTAATATGTAGTTATACATATTGTTGTTATACATCTTGTTGTTATACATCTTATTCGAACTAACTATAACACATCATTCTAAGCGTGTTATATAATGATACACATGAGCCTTAACACATGTTCACACACACACACACACACACATATATATATATATATATATATATATATATATATATATATATATATATATATATATATATATATGTATATACATGTATATATATATATATCTGATTCCAAATTTAAATAGACTAATCTCAATATTATAATATTATATTTCGTGTTATATTATATTACATGTATCTGACACTTATTGTTGTATTGCATTAAACTTGAAACTCCCCACAACGAACCCAACAATACATAATCATATTCAATAACAAACCTATAGGTATCGAGTTTCCCACTTACTACTAAGGTCGTGTGCACATAGGACATGACGCGGGTAAACGCTATATTTACAGAAAACAGCGAGCAGTTAAAGCGATTACGTGGTTTCTCGAGCTCACGTTACGTAATACACTAGACGTACAGTGAAACAAGGTCACATGACGTAATATGTTACGATATGAGTCACGACGCGATCACGTGATGCTGAGTAATAGCTGGAATCCAATTAGATGTGACATACGGATAGAGAGGCTTCGGCTGAGGATTACGCAGGGGTTATGTCGTCTAACACAGGATATGTCCTACAGGGATATCACGTGACGAGACCGCGTGGTTATACGAGGAGATCACGTGTTACTTAAAGACGCGTTCTCTGCGGGAATCCATTACCAGCGGTGCTTTAAATTTCCCGCTAAATTTAGTCACGTGATATTATATAATACTATATAATAATACATACTTTATATTAAATATTTTTTTATATTCTATTACAAATTCAATTATTATAATATCTATATACATATCTAAACTATAGTTATTAAATAATAGATATTATATATATAATATCTATTATTGTTTTAAATATTGCATTGAATAAATAAATAAAAAATAAGTTAATGAACTTGTAATATACTATTTTCCCTATTAAATAAATTTAAAATCTATCGTAAAGTCGCACCTACCATATATCTATAGATAAATAAATAACAACAATAAGTATATAGTTAATTACAAACCTGCATGTGGATATTACATACTATACAAACAAATGATTATAATTTAGTTATATATGCACAGCGATGATTTATTTATAAATACAAAATTACTACTATTTATAACATTAATTTTATATAATATATTATAAACTATAGTTTACTTTTTTATTATATATAATTAAAGATTATGTATAGATTTAATAGTATGATATATATATATATATATATATATATATATATATATATATAATACCTAGTGAGATTCACACTATCATTTAGACTCATGCACATGTGTATATAGCTATAAATGTATTTTAATATATATATATATATATATATATATATATATATCCTATCTAAAATTCAAAGTTTTCCTTGTAGGGAAATGTTACCTAGTTATGTACATGAATATATAAATGTATTATATATATATTGATAAATATAATTGAATATAACTATATATAACACTATATATATAGTAGTTGTATTATTTGTATAACCATAGTTGTATTCAATTATATATAGAGATCCCTATAAACCTATATCTGACAGATTATATAAGTTAATAAATATTACAAATATTAACAAAATTACTTAACAATATTAAGTATTATGTGAACAGGTATACATATTTAGTTAAGTATATAATCGGTTAGATAGGTATATGTTTTTCACGATGGAGTAGCGTCAGGTGTGAAACGTGTCATGCGTGTGACCGTGATTCGAGCAGGCGATGAGAATGTCGGCTGTGCACGTGAGGCGCCTTCTCTCCTCAGGAAGTAGGCCAAAGTGTAAGCTTAACTCGACAATAGGTGGCCAAGGAAACGTAGAGAGGATTGGTGACGTCATCGCTAGGTTATCATTAACGGCGACCTCCTATTGGACCGCCCACCGAGAACCGTTTCCTGTTAATCTACCACGTGATTGGTGGAAGTGGTAAACAACAGGCCGGCCTATATCTAACGTAATATAACATTGTAGTACACAATTCTATCGATACATTATGTATATCACATTATATATATATACTTATAAGTAAATAATATTATAATTGTGCGTATGTTAACATATTCCTACAGTATAATATACAGTATATATATATATATATATATATATATATATATATATATATATATATATATATATATATATATAGTAAGTATATAAATATATATATATAAGTATACTTACTAATTGATAGTAAATTCGTTCATATAATATTTTACCAATTCGTAATTCGTAATTGTTAACGTATACATTATTATATGCTATACGTATACCTAGACGATAATATAATAACATATTCGTGATATATATATATATATATATATATATATATATATATATATATATATATATATATATATACTAATATGGTCTTTTATCTTTATAATATAAATATTATTATTATTAATGAAAACATGTTGTGTAAATAAATAAAGTCTATACAGATGTTGTTCTACGTTAGTTTATTCTAAGTTATAATATTATTCCTGGTTATATATATATATATTTATATATATAGTATATTTATTATTTTGAATACTTAAATACTATAGTATACTAGTAGTATTATATATTGTACATAAGTATTCAAAATATGTAATACATATTCGAAATGTATTTGTTAGTTCAATTATAAGAAACTATATTCAATTTTCACAAAGTTCTAAATATATATATACTAAATTAGTAGTACTAATACTATTATATACGGTTATATATAAAACGATATAGTACTATTCCATAGTGTATATAGTATATAATATATACTATTTACTATATATATATATATATATATATATATATATATATGTTGTAAACCACGCCCCCGACAACATTAGAGTTTAACAGGAAACGGTTCACCATGGGCGGTGGTTTGGAGGTCGCCGTTAATTATAACCTTGAGATGACTTCACACGTGTTCCTCCTAGTACAACTAACCTCCGGTAGGCGTCACCACCTTACTTAGATCTACTTGATGACAACGTACGAGATAGGTTGTCACATATGATGAAGTTATACAGTAGTGATGAAGTTACACGTGATTGAAGTGTCGCGCATGCGCGGAATTTTTGATTTAATCTTATACCCTAAAAGGGGTTTTACACCAACTCGAACGCAATTATTAACTCTAATAATTAGAGTTAATAATTGCTTAATAACTATATATATAATCAAATAATTACGGAGATTTAAATATTAGATCGAAATATTAGAGTTCAACTTTAACCTCTAATTATTAGAGTTAATAATTGTGTTCGAGTTGGTGCGAAACCCCTTTAAGTAACACATTATATCTTCTAACCGAATACCAAATATATAATAACCAACATATTATCACGTATACGTGTATTAGGTGTATATATACACCTAAGCAAACAAATACACACACACCCACACACACACATACATACATATATATATATATATATATATATATATATATATATATATATATATATATATATATGTTGTCTCCGGAAAACGGAGAATGATAGTTCTCGACAGGTTATAGATTTATTGAATGGAAACGACTGGACGTGGATGGGGAATGTGGTGTGGTTCGTGGATGGGGGTAGATGGAAAGGTGTGTGTTCGTGGATGGGGGTATATGGGGAATGGAGGATAGACGTGTTGTTAGAATCGATAATGGAGGAAACCTCAAACTTTCAGTGTACGCTATTTGCACTAATAAACCATATCATACAGAACTTCTCGATAATAACGAGATCACGTGATGGGCGTATTGGGCGTATATCTAATCAGATAACTAGATAAAACCCCGGGATAAAACTAGTTAATCTAATTATAAACTACGCTCTCTTTTACAATTTACAAAACAGAAATCAAAAAAAACAAATAACCGAAAATATCAAATCAACATTCATCCACATTTACATTCGTTCAAGTCACGTCAACTAATTGCAATTTACAAAACAGAAATCAAATTATATAAAAAACACAAATAACAAAATATATTAAATCATAAATCATGAATGTTGATTTAATATATTATGTATACATACAGTTATATACGTATTACCATACTACATATATACAAAGATTTTCCAAAGGATTTCCTTTGGAAAATCTTTGATATATATATATATATTTATTCACATTTATATATTAATATGTATGAACAATATCGACCTGATAAGGTAAGGTATATTAATGTAATCGAAGAATGGTAAGGTGGGTATGTAGGCGCGTGTGTGTGTATGCATTTATATATTTATAAACACCTATAGGTGTTGGTATTTGTATGTATATATGTTCATATTTGTGTATGTATATGTTTATGTGTTTGTGATGTGTGTGCAAAATCTGTGCAATGCACACTGCGCATGTGTGTAATATATAATGTGCATATATGCATATATGCATATATGTCTATATATAGAATCTATATTATATATGTATATTTTTGTATATCTGAATATATAAATCTTTCATTTATTCATAGGTTAAATAAGTACATTCTCACATATATACATATAAGAATACAACTGTTGTTGAGTGTGATAGAACAATGGTGGCAGCATATGTTACAGTCATTGTGAATACGTCGCACGATATTGCTAAGCTGAATAACACCGGTCAGAAGTTACGTCATGTTCTTATATAATAAGGTAGCATGTAAACATAATATACACATATATATATATTGACGAATACATAGATTATTGCATTTTGTATACAATACTATATATAGTATAGTATGTCAATTTTGTATTTTATTCATGTGTAAAAGAAATCCAATTAGCAAGTTTAAATTACATTGTACACATATATATATATAGTAGTATATACATTTAATTAAATTATATAAAATCAAATCTAAATTAAAAAATATATTGAAATAAATTAATATGTATTTAAAAATCAATGTATTAAATTTAATAAATTTAATTTGTATATAAATAGAATAACAATTAATATATTAATGCAACTATAGTTTTACATCTTTATTTTTTAAGTTTATAATTTGTATATTTCAATAACACTATCGATAGAAACTATTTGAATTATATATGTTCGACTATATAAATAACAAATAATCAATATTATAAGATTACAGATTCATACTAAGATGTTTATTAAATAAATAAATCCTATAAAATGTAGATATGTCTATATTTTACATATATTAAATTTGTTTACTAGACAGAAGACGTATTTTATTAAGACGAATTTTATATCTGAATTTCAAAGAATTATAAACCAAGCTAAGTGTATATCATAATATATAATCATTATACAAATATTAATATACTATATATATATATATATATGTATATATATATATAAATACATACAGTATACAGTATAATTATAATATATCATACTAATTATTATTACATGTAATATATTATAATATATTAATATAATAATAATATAATTAATATAATATAATATATAAGTTATATTAATTAATGTAACTATAATATATAAGTTTTATTAATTAATATAACACTACTTGTTAAATACATAATTAGTTAATGAATATACAATGTTATGTCGTATACGCTATAGCATCCATAACATTCGTTAATTATAATTATCGTGTATGAAAGCTACATAGAATTAAATCTCGTATTATATATATATATATATATATATATATATATATATATAGTAGTTAAAACTAATACATCACAAGTATTACTATTCAAATAAAATAAATACATTAATTATTATAATACTATATATATATATATATATATATATATCTAATAATATTAATATACGATATATAGTATATAAACATATATACTTACAAGTAGGCAAGCATATATACCTATCTATATACTGAAATATAAATAATATTGTATTAATTTGGCTAATTAATATTAATTACATATTTAATTAATAATTATAAGGGAAAGTAACCAAATTCTGGCAGTTCCCTAATACGGACACTATCGGTATCTCAGAAACCTTAAATCCAACAATAAAACTTTATTGAATAAAATATGTATTATTATAAGAATAGTTTAAATAAGCATTTCTTATATTTTATTCAAAATAGTGCTGTTATATGCAATAAACTGATTTTTTTATTACGTTTTTAAATGTATGAAAAAAATGTCAACTTAAAACATAATAATATATTATTAAAAACTAAAGAATTATAAAAATGATATACATAATTGCTATATTTGTTTTCAAATATTAATTAAGTTATAAACATATATCTAAAGGTCATATACATCCCTAATACGGATACTCTATATGTATTATAATACAAACACCTTATAAGCAATCAGCGCGCAGCTGGTGAACTATACTGATTTTCATAAAAATAGTATTTATTTACAATCATATAAATAATAAGTAGTTTATCATCTATATATAGGTTATATGTAATGTTCGGCATTCATAAATTAAGGCGTTTTGTTATTAAATGTAAACCCAATGTTAATTTTTGTACCATGTCGATTTGGGTATCAATTCATATCTACTTTTTCTTCCATATTTTTTTTTATTTATTTTTATTGTATATAAATACCTATAGGTATTTATAATAAATACCTAATTTGGTATACCTGATAAACTATATTTAGTAGACTAACGTCTTCTACATTTTTAATGTAGTTGTTTTTTAGTGTATATTATATATTTTTAGTTAGTTATTTTGTTTTTTTTGTGTATTATATAATACTTATAAAAGTATAAATGTTGATTTCGTATATATTTATTTTTGTGTTTTGTTTATTTAATGTTATTTATTTTATTTTAATAGAATTGGTTGGACCAATGAACTGTCGCATCGCAATATTATAATCTGAATTATATTACATTTAATAATATAATTCCTTTTTGATTATGCCTTGACACGTGGAGGTTTATATAAAGTTATATTGTAATATTCTATATTATAATGGTGTGTATATGTTTAACAGCATTAGTGTATGGTTTTTGTTTTGAATATTTAATAAAAAATAATTTAAATACAACGGTCATCTATAATTTTGAGTGGTGTAATATTGCTAACACCTATTTCAGCAACTAATTATTATATATACACGGTAAAACCTATCTATAAGAAACCTCTTTATAAGAAAAACCTCTTTATAAGAAAATTGTTCACATGTGCACATTTGGTTGGAATTCAACCTTTTCCACATTAAAAAACCTCTTTATAAGAAAATATTATAAGAAAAATATAAGAAAAATCTCTTTATAAGAAACTTATTGTATACAAATATAAGAAATATAAAAAATAATGATATATAAATAGAAGTATTGTATACAATATATATTGATAAAAATTATAGAAATTAATTATTTTTCTTATGAATATGTTATATTACATAAATAGCTCGAAATGAAATAAAATTAATTAATAAATGTTATTGTATATCCATAAATGTATTCAAATTAATTAATAAATATTATTATATCCTTAAATGTATTGATGATACAATTTATTATATTATACAATTAAATGTTAAATAATAGATTATTATAATATTCATTTATAATTTATAATTGCTAATGTCAATCAAATAAAATGTCATTATGTATTAACATGTCTAAGCGCAAACAATATAGTATACATTTTAAATCTAATATAATTAAAGAAGTTGATGAAGGTTTACTGAACAATTAATAATTATTTAAGATACATGATATTTCTCCATCTTTATTATCAAAATCATTGGAAAAGTAAAAACCTCTTTATAAGAAAACCTCTCTATAAGAAAAAAAATAATGAAAAAAATAGTTTCTTATAGAGAGGTTTTACTGTATATTATATATTATTATTATTATATATATATTGAATTTTTAAATATCTCTTTATAACACATGCTGATCCCATGATATCTTATATAGGAAATATCCTGTTACGCAAAACCCCAAAAATATACTAAGTTTAATTCTGTCACTTATAATTATATTATTAGACATAATCCGAGATTAACTAACTTAACGCAATGTGATACCAGAATTTCGTTTCACTATTACGTAATATATGAGCTAAGTAGATGATGTAATCTCCTTAAAATGTATACACACATATATGTATATATATATATATATATATATATATATATATATATATATTTATAAAACAGTTAAATAGTTTAAGTCATATCATTATATTATATATCGTTTATTAATGATGGTGTCTAAAATTTGATAAAGTATAATTTACTTATAGATGTATACATCTTATAGATGTATACTATAGTAAACATGATTTTATTATGGTTTATATCTTATCTTCAAATATATATTATTCTTTTAACATTAAAAATGAATATTCATCAACACAATTAGTTAGTCATGGAGTAGGCATGTATAACAAGTTTCAATATTTGTAACTTTATTATTCGATTCGATTTGAAATCATTTATAACCTAATACTATTTATAATCTCCTTATATAATATATGTTTTATCACCATTGAGTACTGTGATTCCATATATAATTGACTTAATTTTAAAAACACCCATATATATTAAAATTCATACCATAATTTATATTTTAATTATTTAATGATTTTATAAATTATATAGAATTATTTAAATATGTTATCATTCTATAAAATTAAATTAAATAAATTATTACGTCATATTTTAAATATTGTACGATATAACATATGCCCTATAGGGCATATGCCATTGATAGCTATTATTTAACAGTTCGGTTTCCGTTAGCCACCGGATGAAAGGTGTTTTACATAATATTACGTAATAATGATAGAGGACAGGTGTTCGCTGGTGTAGCTCTTTATATCTCACTCACTAGGGAGGCTATAGCCTAACTATATACTTTGATGGCATCTAAATATAGGTAATTATAATATGTACAGTGAGAATTTACAACTCCCCATAGGCTAAAGGTAACAATGCACCTCGCTATCATCTTCGAGTAAATTGTTAGGCATCAACAATTGTATTTATATACGATATTAATATATATACGGTATATAATATGGTATTTTAATTATTTATTTTTTATAACACGGATTATATGGTTTCTCTATTTGCCGTTATTCTTCTAAATAATATTACCAATAAACGAAATCATATATTAGTAATCAGTCAGATTGCTATAGTAGATGTATAGTAGAGTATATTTGATAATGTTAAGGTTCTGTGAATAAACTATTTATAACCGTATTTGTTACGTAAATATAATATTCATCTATTGTTAAACAGGTTATAACCTTATTACCTTAAGGTATACCTTATTTAACATATTTGTATCACTTTTAATATACTCACATCGTCTGAATTAGACAGGGATATATTATGTATATATAACGTATACGCTATATACTTATATGTAAACCCAGTAAGTAAAGTAATCAGTGATAGTGGTTAGATTATAGTTTGATCATCATCATGATTTGTGATTAACTGATCACAATACGAATACAAGCATATTATAATCATTGATAAGCAACTATGCTTTGATTACGAACTACACTTATAAATCATTGATTGTAATACGATTGTAATCAATGATTGTTAACTGATCACTAACATTGATTCACGATCAGTTGGTAATCATTGATTGTAATACGATTGTAATCAATGATTGTTAACTGATCACTAACATAGATTCACGATCAGTTGGCAATCATGATTGTAATACGATTGTAATCGAATCAAAATATGTGATCATAATCAATACATAGCCCCATGATTGTAATCTGATTACTTGTTGGATTGTAATCTTATTACGATCGTTGATTTCTTTACTTACTGGGAATACATATCTGAACATTACTGGAAAATAGTGACTTTTATTATGAACTGCTTTAAGAATATCGATATTTAATTAATATTACCACACCCACATATACACATACACATTTATCTTTTTTATTCTAATAATCGTAAACCATCTTTCCCAACATATCATGAATAATAAATTACCTAATCCAAGATAAAAGGCATATAAATAATATCACAATACTGAGACTTTACAACTTTACTTAATTTTTATTTTAACAAATATATCTGAAAATATTCAAAATAATCATTACGATATAATTATACTATTTGACCTCTCAGCTGCATTTGATATCATAAATTATCAAATACTTTACTAAAAATTACAATACATAAGTATACACCACACGATAATAATATGAATACAATTTTCTTATAACTTTTATAAAATTAACATAAAAACCAAAACACCGAATAAAACCAATAAATTCCCTATCCTAAAACAGGGATTATCCAAGATAACATAGAGGACCCAATACACTATAGTGTTTGGGTCCTATATTTTTCAATATATATATATATATATATATATATATATATATTATGTATACAAATACTATATTAGCTCCATATAAAATACACCAAATAGTAATTATCATATGTATGCAGATGATATGCAATTATATACATCAAATATTTTAAATGACTTTCCAGAAGCCATAACTAAATAAATAAAGTAATTACATAACTAGAAATATATTTCAACAACTACTTACAATTTAATAATCTGAAACTGATTATATTATCTTCCATAACAAATGAATAATTACACATCCCTTAACTCATATACGAAATAGTAAATAGTGAACTAGAAATAAAAAATTATATAACAACTCTAGGTGTGAAACTAGACACTTAAAATAAATAATAATAAAAGTTTCATCAACAATAAAACAATGTAACAATGAATTATATCAATTAAAATAAATAAAGCACCTTCTGATTCGAAAATCTCTCAAAATAATAATATCCGATTATATTATATCTAAACTGTATTACAGTAACGCACTATTAACTAATATATCTAAACTACAATACAACATAATTAAAACAAATATAAACAAAACCTGCAGACTTATTTGTAAGCTTCAAAAACAAATACATACTACATAAATGTATGCTAACAATATTTAATAGATTATTTAATAAATGTTGTATTTATTAAAATAAATAATCAGTACACATTCGTATAGTTAATACGATGTACGACGTAAGACATTGTACATAATCTACACCGGAAGTAGATATTTTATTCAGAATAATTAACTAACTTATTAAGTAATAGTAAAATCTAGGTCAAATGGAACAACTGATATAATTAATAGTAAATTATTCATATACACAACAACATAAATGAAATAAGTTTATAAACCAATGTATATAATCGATTAGTTATATATCATATAATATTAGTGAGGAGAATAATAAATATTAGCTGCGATAGTCTGCTAAAGGTGAACTTCAAGAAGTAATATGATAACCTTAACTTCACCTATCTGATAATATCACTAATCTATCATCTGCCCATTGTCTGCCTATTGTAATGTTATTGCCCATCTATTGTAGTGCTATTGTTATACTATTTACACAGATAATCCATCACACAACCGATGTCTATAATTATGACTAGATATATACGTATGTACACTGTAGTGTTGTTTATATCGAGTTTACATATATTAATTCAAGTTGTTGTTTTATTGTAAAGTCATAGTATATATATATATATATAAAATCATATATGTTTATTATAAAGTTAATATAATCGAAATATGTTATTTATATTTATACATTTATTTAAATGTAGACATTATTTAGTTGTTATAAATATGTATTTATAATTAATTAATATAATAATAAAAATATAAATATAAATATTTATTAATATATAAAATATCACAGTAAGAATTGCATAATTAATTTTAATCGGAATCAATAATTAATTCTCTTTGTTCTGAGTATCAGTTTTGGTAAATTTGAATTGTCTTTTGTCGTAGCATCTCAGCAAGGCTGGACTCTGCGGATGATTCACTTTGAGATGGGAATAGTGAACTTCCGGTTCTGAAGTAGTGTGTCCGCAGTCTTCACATACGTACGTCTATTAATAGAATATATTAAAACATTATACATCGTTAAGTCTGAAATTACTTTAAATAAAGTTTCATACGATAAATATGAATAATATTAATTTATAAATAAAGTTATCATATACGATATCGTCACCTAGCGGCAAGTATATAAGTAATATTAGCTAACCTTATCACGCCTCTGTTTGTATGCGAATTGAAACTGAAGTCCATGTACTTTACGACCGTGTGACTCGAGTGAACATCTCTGAGTGAACGCCTTCATGCACATGTGACATCTATACGGTTTTACTCCTGTGTAAAGTATAACAATAATCATAGAAATCGTTGTAATGATGGTGAATCACTGTTAGATAAAACTAACCGGTATGGGTGCGAGTGTGTCGTTTCAGATCGAAAGTGTCGTTAAAACCTTTACCACAGAATGTACACAGGTATCTCTTGTAGTCACTATGGCACTTCAGATGTCTGTTTAGTAGACGCTGAAGAGGAAAATGTTTCGAACAAAAGGAACACGTAAATTCCTCCCCCTCACCTGTCTGTATTCCTATTTAGGGAACGATTCCTTATTAATATGGCATATTGTTGTGAATTGTTTTATAATAACTATATATTTAGTTAAAAATAGTTAAAAATTAAAAAAAGTTAAAAAAGTTAAAAGTTAACACAATTTTATTGTATACTCATAATCATACTCATAATATTAAATTAATATTTATTTAGATTTTATATTTATAATCATAATTTTATTTTAATCATAATAATTTCATTCTTATGAATTAATTATTAATAATAAATAAATAAATTATTGAATTAATTAATTATTTGATTACATTTATATAACTAATATGTGAAATTCAATTTCAATTAAAATTCAATATATATATGCATATACACAAATTATATTATACTGATTTTATTTACATGTATAATATATATATATGTAAATTATCAAAGTATTACATATTTATAGTTAATAAAAGTATATCAGTATATATGAAATTATAATTAAACACTAGGTAATATATTGTAATATGAACAAAACTAAACCTATTGATGGCGTGTTACTTTTGTTGTGGTGTAAAGGTTCATAAGGATTAGTAAGTGCATATCCTCCATTCACCGGATGTAGTTGATTACCTACCTATAGTACACGATGGGGTACAATAAATACATTGTGTACTGATATGAGATACGATATATCAATGTTTAATTACACCTAGCTAGGTTTTACATAAGTAGGCTAACCTCTTTATTTGATGAAGCATGACTCATCGTTATCTCGGGGTGGTACGGAGACAATGGAGACAATAGAGTGTTATGTAACGAAACGATGTTTCCGAGCTGTTGTTGTAATGGTGTACGTTCATATTTCACCTTAGCCTTAGTAACGTGGCAAACTGGAATAATAGGACTGTTGTTTTCTTTATCGATGATATTTTCCACGGGGTTCGATGTAACGAGTTCATCTCGAGAGTTACGTAATACATGAAAAAGGGGCGTGGTCTGTGTCGGCATATTAATATCAATACTTGCATCACGTGATACACTTAATGAGGCCATAGTTCGCAGTTCATTGTGTGACTTGTTTAAAGGAGATATGCATTGAGGAATATTCTTTCTTCGAAGTGTATTTGAGAGCGTGGTATTTATTCCAGTGTTTTCGATTGTTAAAACATTGGTTGATGGTTCTTTTCTTTCTGTGAATATTTTCTCGTATAGATTCAGTGGAGAATATTGATATTGAGATTTCACGTTTGATGGATACACGGGAGTGGGTTTGATTGGCAGTTTGATGACGTCATACTTGTTCGATGTGGTCACGTGATGTTCGAATGTTATCTCGTGTGTATTCGGGATGTCCAGTCTCCCTAGAGGTATTCTCTTCTCTATCGATGACTTTCTCATATCAAGGGGGGCTTCCGGTGCTGAGGAATATTTCTTAATTAGAAAACTAAATATTTAGTGAACTTATAATAATATATATATATATATATATATATATATATATATATATATATATATATCTATAGAGATATACTAAATAATAACATCTTACCAATTACAAATTATTACAAAGATAATATTCTATAGATAAATTAGGCGGGAAAATATTTAAAATCTCCCGCCGAGCTATCTTCAGAACGTGATCTCTAAGAAGATGCCTGTAGGACATCTCCACATGGTAATGATGTCCTTTATGCGTACCGTTGCACATGCATCTCACTAATTGGAAACTGTGTGAGTAAAGGTTAGAGGTCACGGGTGCAAGGTTCCCCGTTAAGATGGGTACTACGTGTGTATAACAATGGCTATTGTCAGCTAATCGCGGCTAACAATACACACACATATGTAATACATACAATACGCATGCGCGAGTTTGTACCTATATGTTATTATAATGGAGATATAGGCGATAGTAATATAGGTAAGCTATTAACTGTATAGTTGTATAGCTAAGTATTATACGTAATATGTAGGAAGCAGTATGTAAATTCATACTATATATGTGAATATATATATATATATGTGAGTTTATATGTGTATACAAATATGAGTTTTACATATATTTCACATAATAATTAATGTATAGAATCTATCAACAATCAGGTATAGAATATTCTAGAACCTACATTCATACTATGACAACAACAGCTTCGCATTTAATGTTATAAGAATAGAACTCGAATGCAGAGAGACTAGCTAGGTGGCAGCACTATCAGCCTATTGTATTATCATCTATTGTTAAAGTTACGTAATACTATGCATTATCTATAGGTACAATAGAGCATCCGACGGAGTGGTACCTGTGTGTACCGGATATAGAGATGTAAGCATATAGCTAGTAGTTCATTACTTCGGAGTAATAGCTATTACTATCATTACTGCTAGCATATCTACATTATATCGTGTCAATATTACGTAAAAATGGAGTTTATATCGTTCGTGAATCTATAGGTATATGTAATTTATAAATGCATTAGAGAATATTTATTTTAATTCAATCTGATGTTAATTTATATTTAAAAAATATTAATTTCAAAATAAATATCTATAAAATATAAGGGTTATTGGATGCAAATAAAACGTATATGTATCTAGTGTTTTAACGCACGCAAACATACGCACGCATATAACTGTACCTGTTACTATATTTAATTAATCTACCAATAATACATTCGCCTTAAACTAATTCTACTTCGCTCACTAAATTAGCGTGGCTGAGATCAAAGAGCAATTAAGATAAGAGAGAACGTGTGGAGATAACTTATACCACCAGGTGGCTACGGTGAGACACCAGTATCTTGAGGGCAGTTATAGTGGGCGTGTCTTATGTGAATTAACGATAAAAGTATCTATATGCGCATGCGATAAGAGTGTTATCTAATGTCTTTGATGGAACTTGATATACAGGTGATTTTATTATATTTACTCACGTGACTTTCTAGTGGAGGATACAGATATGGCATAGTGTGCTTACACTATATAATACGTATTTAATATAAACATATATATATATATATATATATAGATATATATATATATTAGTATTGTAAATAACAATTTTGGTGGCCGAGAACGGATTAGTGGTCGTTTTAATTAACGCTAAAATGGTGCTAAATAGGATAAAAAGTTCTATATACAATATTTAGATAATAAAAATGTCTATAATATAAAGTAATTTTTTTTAAAATAATAATTACTCTAATTTATTACGTAACCAATATTTATTAAATTTTAACAAAAACATGATAATATATATTTATACTTATTTATGTATAAGAGTGTAGGTGTATACAATTACATCATTGAATAAAATAAGGTGCGTATGCATCATACATATAATTATTAAATAATTAAAAAATTATAAATAGAATACATTATGAGAAACCTATTGCATATTCTGATACTAGCGATCAATACATTGAACTTGTCTTAATGTAATGCTTTGTATGCCTTTTTAATGCTTAATAAAACGTTAATATTATACAGTAATATATAAAAGTGAAATTACATTATTCTAGACCTATATGATTTATAGCTAATTCAAAAAAAAGTATATATTGAAATTCAGTATTAATCGATATATTAGAAGTATATGGGGAAATATGAATTATCGGTCACTACTCCATTCTCTCCTGTACATGTGTACTTTCAACTAAATATAAATTATATATGTATATCATATAATTACATAAAGTGTATATATATATATATATATGTGTGTGTATGTGTGTAATACACTAAATGTTACTTACTTTTATTGATGAGGTGAACATTGTCATCGAGGAAATTGCGATAGTAAGGTTTGTGGTTGACCTCTCTCTTATGAACTGGACCATGTTTACGTACTAGGAAAGATTTAGGCATTTCTCTAGAGATAACGCGATATAACGTGAGATAAAGTGAGAAGACACGAGAAGACGCGTGTAACTAAAACAGATGTTATATGGCGTGAAACTATCAGCAGTAAATGAGGCGCTTAAATCTCACCTCTACGCTTTTATAGAGCATAGGCACGCGCTACCGATAGTGGGCGTGGCTTATACAGTTTGATTGACGGAATGTGTCTCGTACATCTATATTGTCATGCATCACTGAATTACATAGTGTAATATCCATTTAGTTGGTAAATAATTACATAAATACTTATATATACTATATATATATACTATACTTATATTTACTATACTATATATAATATATATATATTATATATACTATACTATACTTATATATACTATATATATATATATATATATATATATATATATATATATATATACAGTCAACTCCCGATAAGTCGGACTCGCAAGGGACCGGGAAAAGTGTCCTACTTAGCGAGATGTCCGACTTATCCGAGATTAATAATATCATGTAAATAATACATTAAATGCACTTATCCGATTAATTTAACATGGAACTAGATACAAATCCAACCAAACCAACTAAATGTGTCCGACTTATCGAGAAGTACGACTTATCCATATTCCGACTTACCGAGAGTTGACTGTATATATATATATAAATATATATATATATATATATATATATATATATATATATATATATCTTAATTTGATAATACTAATTTTTATTTAATATCAAATAATATAATTAATTATATAAAATAATATATAATATATTTTGTATATAATATTTGTTAATAAACATATATATATGTAAATTCATTAAAATATATTTTATAATGTATATTAACATTATATTATCTTTTATAAGAAAATTCTTTTCCTTATTTTTTTCTAACCACTCACACATATATAGATATTTATATGTACTTATATATATATATATATATATATATATATATATATATATATATTTATATAGCATACATATTATATCACGATACATACGAATACAATGATAGTGTATATCTACTATCTATACGTGTGTTCTGTACACGGTATTGGTAGAAGTTATAATAAGACACGCCCACTAATATGAACTGATCGCTATTTACGTTAGCGTATTTGAATTATTATCTTTTATGTAATCGACAAACCGTTGTTGTCTGTACATTGGTCTATTTTGTTATCGCTTAAGCGAATTCACGCATCACTGAACACGGCACACTCCTCACTAACGGAATGACGCGGTTAGTTTGAATACTATAGTTATTATCTTTCAGTGATTTACCACCTGCCCAACAACTACAGTAATTACCGCTTCTCTCGAATTTTATGTTATCGTCGAAATGTGTAAATAAAAACTATCACAGATGTACGTCGTACAATATACATCTATATTTAGATTTATTAGATAAAATATATCACTACTAAAATCAACTAATATAATCACTTACTAGATACTTAATATAATTAACATAGCCAGGTGTATATTCAACATACAAAAATACCATACGAATATATATTTATTCCTATAGGAATATCCTATCATTCCTTTAGCTATAGCTAAACTCCATTAGATACAGTATACACTGTACGCCATAGAATACTATATAAAACTATACTACTGAAGTATCTTAATAAGTGATATTAATAAGTATATTAATAAGTATATTAATAAGTATACTCAAACTTAAATTACCAACTAGTACCAATACACGCCCCAAATAAATGTTTCTACTTAAATTTCTTCCTAAACATAACTTACATTTAACTAACCTACATACATCCGCACTACACCTTTAACCCCAAACTACAAGAAAATACCGAAAACCCATTTAAGGGGATCCCGCACATTTAAAGTGATGATAATTTTTTTTTAATATTTTATTTATTATAGAATTTAATTATGTGAATAATAAAATAGAGACATAATTAATAAAATGTATAGAATTCATTGTATAAAATGATAATTTGTATAGAAATACCATCATTTTAGTATCTCTAATTTTTAATTTAGATATATATATATAATATAATAAATAATAATATTAAAAATAACTTTCTATTTTCCCATGCATGTATATGTTATGAATACATTACAAACAAAATTAAGTCAATCGAATGAATAGAATATCAGTTCTATTTTTGTTAGTGGACCTATTTTGTATTGGCATATTGCGGGTTATGTGCGGGATCCCCTTAAGTAATCTGAAATATTAACATCAAATATATATGAACGGGTTATGTGCGGGATCCCCTTAAGTAATCTGAAATATTAACATCAAATATATATGAACGGGTTATGTGCGGGATCCCCTTAAGTAATCTGAAATATTAACTTCAAATATATATGAACGGGTTATGTGCGGGATCCCCTTAAGTAATCTGAAATATTAACATCAAATATATATGAACGGCCGATTGTTTTATAAGCACAGTTCGCAGTCAGAAAACCGAAATATGTAAAATGTATGTATATATATATTACATATAGATAATATATAAAAATACGCATGGTTTGTATATATCGAGGACATGACATACTCTGGTATGTCCTCGTGACATTGTAATATATCGTCATGGCAACGTGCAGATTTAACGTGTCATCACCGTATCTCCGGTAACTATCTCTCTACCACGTGGTGTTTACTACAATAACGACCGTTAAAGCATCAACATCCGCCGTGTATTCCGACCTCGCTATTACTACTTCCGCTACGGCTGCCACTGATTAATTACGTAATATAACAATACCACGGCGTTTAGGCATTGTTATACGTTATCGGCCGACCTGTATAGAGGCGTGGTTATTACAAAGTAGGCGTGGCCTATTGTATTCTATAGGATGATCGCTTCATATTAAGGATGTAAACATCATATATCAAGTGATAATAATATCATAACAATAATAATCACATGATCTAGTTATTTGTTATATTAGAAATTATATTGTATATATATATATTATATTATTATTTCTCGATTATTCAAATAGTATATATGATTCAAGTGACCTTATTATAATAATACGTATATTATATTTATGGCTTTTTCTTTCATCCAGGCTATTGCCAATCTGATATTACTATTATTATATATACAGAGTAAAAGCCGATTACATCAACATCATATTCAACGACATATTAACTACACATCATTTTGTAAGATTTATTTATTGGATATACTTGTAAATATAATCGCATATGATAGAAATCGTAATACATTGAGACTTAATTAGGTTTTTTATATTACATATACAAAAGAAATTGTTCAGATCAGCGATAGAATCATTACTTCTATATGGCTCTATTACATGGACACTAACTTAGATTCTAGAGAAAAATGTAGACGGAGCATATACATGTATGCTGGGAGATGCGTGGAACATATATGCATCCATGATATATCATGGAGGGTACATATGACAAATAAAGAGCTATAGCTATAGCTATATATACGATAGAATCCCCAACATTACAGATTCTATACGAGAACAATGATTAAGATTTATTAGACATTTCTGGAGAAGTAAAAGTGAACTAGTAAACGATTTACATCTCTGGCAACCGCTCCATGGTCAACGACCTCGAGGACGACCAGCAACAACTTTCATTGATCAACTGAGCGAAGATACTGGATACATCCTCAGTGAACTACCAAACGTGATGAGTGATAGATAAGGGTGTAGAAGATTTGTAATGTACTGCCGAGCAAGCTCTACTTGGTAAGGTAAAGCATATTACATATATGTAATATACTGTATATAATGTATAATATAAATATATTATATATAATGAATGTTTATCATTTATCAAAACTAGGAATTAATTAATTATGAATTGATATGTTTTATAAACGATCAGTTAGCATTGTGCATTATTCCATGGATTTATACATTTATAATTCATGAAATACTAGTTTTTTATAAGAAACAAAATATTCATTATATCTGATATAAAATACTAATATACTAAAATGTAATCGTTAAAAATTCTTTGAATATTATATTGCTCAAATGATATCACCTCTACTAAATGTTATTAGCTTCCTTACTTGATCTATAATTCATAAACTATCAGTCATAAAATGTATGAGAGTTGATTTATTCTATATTAATACCGTCAATTTATATGAACTTTAGCAAAAATATCGCAATATAAATATAAAGGAATTACTATTAACTAATTAAAACATGTATAGACAAAGTTGATTAAATGGAATACAATTTACCAAGGAACGAATTATATGACTACTGCGGTTTTGATTACCTAGCATATTAAGGGAAGATAAACAATATACAATAGAATTAATTAGCTAATATTATATAATTGTTACTTTATTACTGTATATGTATGGATTTCGTTATATAACTATATGTATATATATATATATATAAAAACTACCTGTGTGGCTCAGTGGCTAAGGCGTCAGACACACAAGCATTAGGACACGCGGGTTCGAGCCTCGTCCGGACCATTAATTAATTTTATAAAATGGGTCTTAAAATATTATTTAGAAGTGATCTTATATAATTGTGTATAAATCAATGATCGACTCTCGTTAAAACCATGGATGCCTTAACACGAGAGCGTCTTCGAAGCGACATTAGAGCCATATATGGTTATAAGTGAAAACTTCATCTAAGTTCCTGGATGGGATGAAAGGATCCTTTTGAAAGGATCCTTGGAGTCGACTCCACCAAATAAAAAAAAATAAAAATATATATATATATATATATATATATATGTCTTTACTTATATATGAATTAAGTTATATTTGTGATAATATAATTTTGATTATAAAACTCTAGTTTACCCGGGTAATATTTGAATAACTGCCTTGGGATATTTATCTATAGTTGTATACTTCAAATTCACCTTGAAGATATAGACAAGATTATAATTAGATAACGTTACAGCTTATTATAATGCACATTATTCATGATCTTTGTGTACATTAATGAATACATTTATGCCTGTTACTATAGTACGCTATAGCGTTACATTAAATATATGCAATATAAATATATATATATATATATATATATATATATATATATATATATATATATATATATGTGTGTGTGTGCGTGTATGTGCGCATGCGTTAAGAGTGATTTTATTTTACAGATCATACTGCTTCATAATAATTTCTATAGGTATGATGTTCATGATACTATTTTTATTAAAACATATACATTTTGGTTCATTAATGGTGATGCGATGGAGGTTTAAAAATAAAATCTCGAAATTCCATTACTCCTATGTATACATGTATACAAGTATACTTGTACTGTATATATACAAGTATATTTGTATTGTATATGTTTATAATAAAATATCCTTAAGGACATTTATTAGATCAATTTTATTCATCAATTAATTGTAAAGTGAACATGCCTCGCACAGCCAATATTGACCTAAATCAAAAAAATGTTGATTGGGTATTCTCAATACTACAATTGTGATGAATGAAATGAAGTAGCCGAAACCATCATCAATATCATGTATAAAATTACTCTTATCGTGTTTGTGTGTGTGTGTGTGTGTGTGTGTGTGTGTGTGTTGCATACTATATATATATATATAGGTGATACCTGACATCAGAGTTATAATTAAGATAGCATCACGGACAGGTAGATATAGAGATACAGCTATGCAATAGACCTAATAAAGATAACAAACATCCCATTATAATCCAATACAATAATTGTACACAATAGATCTCGAAGGTTGATACTATGCTCAAAGAGTTGGTGAAGCAACCATATTTGCTATGCTCTTGTTCCGTTGCATATATATATATTGCATATATTTATTCCGTTGCACATATATGTGTATGTGTATGTATGTATGCGTATGTGTATATAAGTGTATATGTATGTGTATGCATGTATGTGATTATGTGAATGTATTATGTAATTCAATGCGATAACAAATATGTTGTGTTATTCTTAAGTTAGCAGATTTAAATTCCAATATAAGGCATTGCCACCTATGAGCCCATATCTCGCTTTTTCGTTAGATCTCGTCATATATCGCTCAACACATAAAACACATAGATAGAACATAGTATATAATTAAGACAACGGTACCTGTACCTGGCGACCTTTTATTAAAAGAGTATAGTTCTCACCCCCACCGCTAGTTGAATTTAGTATACTATAGTATTCGATAATATGACATGTTATAGTACTATCGTTGTACTATACGAATATAATTGTACTATAAGAATGTATCTATGTAAGTATTGGTAAGTGATACCCAGCGGGTTCAGATTAAATATAAAAGTGTTATTTAAATGAATTCCTCCGATAAATCAATAAATCAACATCTACTATGCATCTTCGAGTGGATAAGTCCATAAGATAGAAATGCAGAAGGTAGAAATGTATGGTATACAATTAATGAACCACCTGTTAACCTCTTAATAGAGAGAGGGGGACATATGTTAATCACTAATGACTCATAGCTGAGACGTATAATAATGAATCACCGTTATCTATATATAGTGTATTATCACAGAGTTAGAGATACATCTTTCTTTCTAGCTCTATGTGTATTATACACGACGTATACGTATACAGTATACTCAGTATACTATACTTTGTATCCATGGTAAGCGTGTCATTGTTATAGGGACGTCTTATACTTGGGTTGTTCTTTCATCTTTACGATATGATGACTATTAGCGCCACCTATATATGTATATCTCATGGATTAAGTTAGATACGGGTTGATAATTGATGATACACTATAACTGTATTTAGATGGGAACTATTGGTACTATAGTACTGTAGTTATTTAGTATACTTGAGTCATGTTATTTTATTCAAGTAATATTTTAGTATTCTATATTTATTAAATGAAATATTTAAATTTATATAAATTAAATTTAATAAATATATGTATAATATTTATACGTTTATTTTATATACTTACTTATTATAATGGATTAATTTGTATTAACTATAAAACTAATATTTGTAATAATATAATATATTGCTACTTAAATTAAATAACATTAAATAATTACTATAGTAATAGTACATATATGTAATTTACATATATATATATATATATATATATATATATATATATATATATATATATATATATATATATCGAATGATACATAAATGATTTATTATATTACTAAACATTTATTACATAAATGATGACACAGTTTTAGTTGTTATAACAATTACAACTGTGTCGTCATTTAAACTAATATTTACGAATAAACATTAAATATATGTATAAATATATATAATTATATGGTTTATAACCTTATATGGTTTATACCCAATTTAGGAACATTTTTGGCAAACGCACCCAGTTAATAGTCATGGCGGGCAATTTACTAATAAGGGGAGGATCCATGACATAACACACGCAATTTCTGCTGGCGCAAATTATACCTGCGCATTAATTTAATTATAATTATGATTCATATTATATGAATCATATATGAATTCATACTTATAAATGGAAATTATAGAAATGACATAATTCCTTGATTATAGTATATGATATAGGCCCGTAGCCATAAATTTATATCAGGGGGGGCAAGGCCCCACAAAATTGTAAGACTAAAATGTAATGAATATAAACTAGTATATTAGTAATACTATCACTACTAGTAATTTACTAGTATACTCTATAACTTACAATGACGCACAATGTGAATTATTCAGGGTTACATAAACAATAAATAAAAATACTCTGTGTGTATATTATACGCTATATAAACATAACTTTATATGCATATAATAAAAAAAATCAGCAGGATCAGGTTAACAGGTATACGTTAAATACAAGAATAACAGTAGATAAGTCAACTGAATACTAGCCAGTGAATTAAACATTTAGTCATGGCAAAGGTAGGATTATAACGAGAGTTTATAATATTATATAGAAAATAGTTAGCAGTGATTATCATATTATTATTAAGGTGTAGATTAGTCTAGGTGAGAGGTTTAAGTAAAACCATAGATATTTATATATTGAGAAGTAGATAGAGATAGTAGAAAAGGATGAGTGATTGATATAGGAGACCTGGGTCTTGAGAATATGATAGTATTAGTTTTAGCCACATTTAAGGAAATGGAGTTATGAGAGAACCAATGAGTGAGATATGTAATACAATTAAACATAGACATTTGAATCAGACCATAATCACTAGAACAAGGAAATGGATATAAATCTGAAGATCATCGGCATAAAGATGATAGTGAATATTAGGATATTTGTGAACAATTGATTTTATAGGATGAATATAAATAATTAACAATATAGAGCCAAGAACAGAGCCTCGTGGAACACCATGTATGTTAACATAATGAGGAGACAACGAGGAGTTAATCTTCACCGAAGATGTTCTAGATGGAACAACAGACATAAACCAACTGTGGACTCACGAGGAAGATACGCACTTTGATATTTATCAACAATAGCACTGGATATACTGTAATTAATAAGTTGATTGGACAAAACTCCTTTTGAAGTCTTAGATAAGGATGAATACTAGGATATTGGACGATAACTTGATATATTAGATTGGTCAAGAGTAGTTTTTTTTAAATCGGAATAATCTATGAATATTTCATTGGGTGTGGAATAATAGATGATATAAGATACCTATGAATGATTTCACCGATAAGTCCAATACAATATGGTGATAATGGACGAAGTAGATTGAGTGGAATAGGATTAAGGGGGAATTGGTTTTCAAGGATGTCATAAAAGAGAGTGCAATGTCATGTGTGGGAATCGAAATACATAAATAGTGATTATGGGTGGATGTTAAATAGAGATTGAGTCATGATGAGTTGATGTTTGGAAGTACATTGATAATGCTAGACATTTTGTGTTGGAATAAATTGGAAAACATTGAACAAATAACTAAATCAGGTTGGGCAGGAAGACACTTGGTCTGGGTTTTACCTACTAAGGTGAAAGATAATTTATTAGCTTACTTAGAATATATTCCATAACTACCGAGCATATCAGTGTAATATGACAATTTGGTAGAGAGAAGATTTGTCTTGTAAATCGATAGAAAACTTGAAATGAAATAAGAGAAGATTCAAGTTTAGAGGATGCATATTTACACTGTAGTCTATGAAGTAGTTTCCCCAGGTTAACAAGCTCAATATTAAACCAGGGAAACTTATAATAAGTTCGGCTGATAAGAGTAATAGAGTGTACCAAAATATCAAGCGAATGAGATAATGCCAAATTAAAATAATCAAAAAGTGTAGACAAATAAGAAGATATATTGTTGCTAAGTTGATTGAATAGAGAGTTAACACACATTGGTTTATTAATAGAGGAGATTTTCTGAAACGACCTAGAAAGTCGATTAATTTGTATTACCGGCAAGTTAAAATCGAATAATATGGCAAAGTGATCAGATATTAGAGAACTTTGAGTGGGATATAACATTAAATTAGAATCAGCTAAATATATAAAAAAATCAATATTATTACTATTAGTGTTAGTATTAAATAAAACATGTTGCGTTAGTGAATACTCAAATATAAGTTTATTTAGAGATAAGGAAGCATGATTTTCATTATTAATTTTAATATTAAAATCACATAGAATAACCGTGTTAACCGATGTGAAAGATTCTAAAATAGAAGATAGGTCAGCTAATAAACTCCATAGGCTAGATGAAGGTGGACGGTAGATAAGTATACTTATAATGGTAAATAATGAAGGAAACTGAATATTACGGATCAGAATTTCACATGAAGAGAAACATGGGGAAGATGACGAAATACACTTAAGTTCCAATGAGTATAACAGAGCTAGGCCGCCACGACTATGTGATGTATATATATATATATATATATATATATATATATATATATGTGTGTATATAAAAAGTATATACTTATTAGCAAGCAATACTTTAAAACCATCAGGGGTCAGTTGGGAAGCTATAGAAGAATCACCAATAGTTAACCAAGTATCAGTAATGACAGATATAGAACAATTAGAATCAATAATTAATTGTGTTATCAAATCAACTTTATTTCGTACTGATCTAGAATTGAGGAGTTGAAAAGAATATTTTTAGGAGAGTGCACTGGTAGTCAATCAACATTTGGATCTTTTTGTACGCGATTCATATAATCAATCACATGATTGGGACCATTTATCAAACTATTTTCTTTTTCCAATGCGGAATTGCAATTGTAGTAACCACTTAGGTTGTTTTCACCTACTGTGAAAGTACTATAATCTTCAAATGGATATAAATTTTCTTTATTTTGTATATATATATATACATATTATCGGTAAATATTTTTATTTTATCCAAACGATGGTCTACCATGGTGAGTGCACTTTTACCTTTATGACAAACATTTCCGAGATCAGATGGACGATAATTTAAATTTATTTTTTCATATTTTGTAATGCTATTGTTTGGGATTGGGGTTGGTTTGATATTTGATTCTGTTACTACTATTCTGTGATATATTAATTTGTCTGCTCCTATTTTAGTTAGAAAACCAAATAAAACCTAGTTGTTTTTTGTTTGCTCATGATAGGTAAACTATAGCTAGTTAGGGGAAAGTCTCCGATTACCGACCCCTAAATGATTATTTGTAATAACTTATTCAATATTAAATATATTTAATTGAAATTTTGTAATTAGGGTAATATTATGGCAATGAATAAAGTGGCTATTTTAAATTTTTGATATAATTATATTTACAAGAATAAAAAGGGGGGTCGGTAATCGGATACATGTGCCTAATAACGACCCCCTTCTCCTATTACCGACCCCCTAAAATAATCGTAGTATAAATAATTGTAGTATTATAATATCCAATAAAAAGAGTAGTTATACATAACTATAGTTAATTATAACATGACGTAATTTATTTTTTATTGAATTTATGTTTTAATAGTAATATTAAATTTAAATTTAAACTTTATAGTAATTATATTAAAATAGTGTCTATTATTATTTAATATATATTTATTAAAAAGTATGTATATAATCAACTAGAATTATGAATCCTAAATCTATATAAATGATACATAAACAACTTAAGACATATTTTAAAGTAAAATACGAATCTATTTTGATTGGATATTATAAATCACATGGGGTCGGTATTAGGGTAATTTAGGGTGTCGGTAATAGGAAAATAATATGGGTTTCTATAATTAAGATATATTGGTTAATAGTTATTCAAATTCAATTATTTTTATAATAGTTATAAATATTTTATTGTTCTACAATATTATGTACAATATCAAGTTTTCTTTTAATTATTAAAGTATTTACAATGATTTAAAAAAAGTTATTATTCAAATATTAAAAAAAATAAAACAGAATATTACATTTTATCAAATAACAATTGTAGGATTAAATATGTTTTAAAACAAAATACGTTTTCATATTTATCATTAAATTACTAACAGTTCATGTATATATTATTTTTTCATATCTATTATAGTTACTGAGATACGAGAGGGTTTCGGTGTTAGGAGGGGGTCGGTAATCGGGGACTTTCCCCTAATTAATATTTTTTAATATTTACCATAATTTTAGAAAATATTTTATAAAACCATAAATACTGAATTGGATCCTCACTATAATGTCTAAGACTAAAATACATACATTCTAATAAATAAATATAATATAAATAAAATTATAAAATAAAAATATAAATATAATTGAATATCTAGTAAATAATATATGAAAAAAACTTAATTCGAAATAAGTTTTAGGGGTCTAGCTTATTTCAGGGGGGGCCTAGCCGATTTCAGGGGGGCCTTGCCCCCGCAGGTCCCCCCGTAGCTACGGGCCTGAGTATATCGTGTATAGGTATATATGTATAGGCTAATATATATGTATATATTATAAGTACATACGATATCAATATAGTTCCTTATAGTTCCTTATAATATGTGTATATTAATATAACGCAACGATGAGAAAACTGTTATAGTAATGGTCTTATAAATTAATTTGTTCTACAAATTTTAGTTTTTAATTTATTCCAAAGTAGAATTTACTTAATTTTAAGGAGAATATTGTACGTACATAGTAGTTTTATATAGTTTCTGATAGACCGCTTAATTTCAAGTAGAAGCCATATATTATATGTGTATAATAATATAACACAACAATACGTAAATTAGTAGACTATAGTCGTTACACTATAGTGGTAGAGGAAAGTAACCTAATACGGACACTTTAACAATACATTTTAACAATAAATGGTCTTAACATTTTATAACTCATTATTTTTATCAAAAATTACAATATATTTATAATATATGAATTTAGATATTATTGTGATTTTAAAATGTTATTTAATATTTTAATTCCATAGATTACGTGGGTATCCGTATTCGGTACCCATGTCCGAATACTGATACCCTATTTTATAATACGGACACCATATATACCACTAGATAAACTATATAGTATTGATGAATCAATCAGACAACTTACAATTACATTATTTATAATTAATTTTATGAACAATTTATTCTAATTTAATTAGTTAATAATATATTTATTTTTATTATTTTTTAATTAATAATACAATTTAAGTATCTAAATAATAAAAATTTTAGATTAATCTTTATTGGTGGTATTAATATTATAACGCACGCGATTTTTATGAATATCCGAATAGTTCATACGATGCGCGCTGATTGGTTATAGGGTGTCCATATTAATACATCTAGAGTGTCCGTATTAGGAACTTATATGACATCTAGATATATGCTTATAACTTAATGAATATTTGATAACAAATATAGAAATTATATATTTAATTTTAGATTGCTTTATTTTTTAATAATATAATGTTATATATTATATCGATACATTTGTATATGCTTGAGAAGGTTTTAAGTTGAAATTTGTTTTCATAAATTTAAAACGTAATAAAAAAATCAGTTTATTGGATATATCAGCAATATTTTGAATAATAAACAAATAAAAAATACTTTTTTAGACTATTTATATAATTATTAATATTTTATTAATTTGATTTGTTTTTGTAGGATTTATGGTTTATGAGATACCGTATTCGTGCACTGTCATTATTCGGTTACTTTCCCTTACCAATAAGTTATTTTCTTTAAATTAATTTTCGAAAATATTAGATATTTTAAGATTGAAATTACTTAATTATAATACAAATATTGTACATATATAGGAGTTTTATATAGATTCTAAAAGATCGTTTAATGTAATGTCAACATAATATCAGCATAGTTGCACAATGTAAACATTTGAGGCTATTAAAGATGATATTATGTTGCTATTATGAGGCTATTACTGTTAGCTGGAATAATCTTAAAGATTAACAACATATTATTTTATTACATATGATTAATTTCTTTCAATGCTTATAATTTAATATATATATATATATATATATATATATATATATATATATTTATATATTAGTGATGTAAATCTATAGATTTTCAGTGTTATTTATTCGTTTTAAAAAAATTAAATTATTGATTTTTATTTCAAAAGATCTATTACACTCATTATTCGCTTCAAAAAATCAATATCACTATTCGTTAATATTAAATAAGTATTCGAATAATTTGAAAAAAATAAATACATATTTAATATTTGATTAACTATTATTCATGACACTATTTTAATTTATTGATAATAATAATCTCTATTTTTAACATCACGTGACAGAGGTGTAATATGTAAGCGTTAACTTTGATAGTTTTCTATATTTCATGTACATATAGTACACCAGTCCATGGTACAATATCAACCATATTTATCAATAATTTTACGATTATCAGTTGACTATATATTTATAAATTACTATAGTAATTATTTTGAACTATTTTTTTTGTTGTTGTCAAACTTTTCATTTAAAACTGACCAGTTCAATTAGTATTCAACTATTTTCTATTTATTTTCTATTCATCTATTCCTAATATATATATGGATTTATTATACGATATAGAAAATATTACAATTTTCATTTTGAAAGTCTAAATATTATATTTAAACAAAAATTAATATTATAATATTAAATAACATATTTTGAATATAAAAATATATATTGTAATATATATTATGCTATAAATATGTAGGTGTTATAAAGTATAAATTTTAGGTAAATTAACTATATTTTAAAACTATAATATAGTGAATTTTCAAATAAAATTACCCATAATAAATATATATTTCATTTCAAATTTCAAATATTAATAATGTTTATAAATATATCTCTGTTTTAATTTAAAAAATTACAAATTATGTTTATATTTAATTTATTTAAATTGTTAAAACATATATTATAAAACGCCAGAAAGTGTTTTGGTATAATAATTGAACATATTATTTATATTTTCTTCTTCATCTTCATCTACATCTTCATCTTCATCTACAACTACCTCTTTTTCTTGTTTTACTTCTACTTCTACTTCTTTATCACCTTCATCTTCTTCTTCATTTACTTGTTCCAAATCGTTGAATGTATCCTCATCTAAGTCAATTATAGATTCATTACTACTAACACTATGTGGATCATCCATTCCCATCCCATTAAAATCTTCAGTTCGTCGTTTCTTATGTGACAATACATCACCTCTAATGTACTCGATCATCTCCTTCGTAACATCTTCTACTACTTCTTCTTCTTCCTCTTCGTCGACATCTGCTTCATGTAGTTTAGCCTCGCGTTGTATAGCAGTGAGTGGCATCCGATGTATTACCGAGACTCTGTCTCGTATAGGATCGGTTACCGAGCCGTAGTTCTGCCACATTCCTGTCTGTTCGTCCACAACTAAAACAATGTTGTCATCGTGTCCATCACGTGTGTCTACGTCACAGTTTGTCCATATTGGGGTCCCGTTCTGTAGAGCTTCGATTATCAGCTCGGTCTGCTCGAATGTATTATGTTGTGTTAGTAGTAGTAGTAGTAGTAGTAGTAGTAGTAGTAGTAGTAGTAGTAGTAGTAGTAGTAGTAGTAGTAGTAGTAGTAGTAGTAGTAGTAGTAGTAGTAGTAGTAGTAGTAGTAGTAGTAGTAGTAGTAGTAGTAGTAGTAGTAGTAGTAGTATTAGTAGTAGTAGTAGTAGTAGTAGTAGTAGTAGTAGTAGTAGTAGTAGTAGTAGTAGTAGTAGTAGTAGTAGTAGTAGTAGTAGTAGTAGTAGTAGTAGTAGTAGTAGTAGTAGTAGTAGTAGTAGTAGTAGTAGTAGTAGTATACAAATTCTATGTAGTACATTTAATAATAATCAACACAATATACATAATATATCAATATTCACTCGACTTTAATTAATCAATACCTCATAGAATTCCAACCCCCTTCCAATAATCTAATTCAAACATTATTAGCAAATTATAACTCTACATCCCCACAAGATCCATTACCACTTCCTTTAATGAAAATAATAGAACCGTCAATGTCCATTCCCTTAACTACCATTTTTAAAAACTCACTAAATACTGGAATAGTTCCCCTTGAATATAAACATGCCATAATAACACCCATACTTAAAAACATAAAAATGACATAAATTACTTGAAAAACTATCTCCAATATCGCAACTTCCTACTATATCTAAATTACTAAAACGAATATTTACTATAAAATTGAAAGATTTTGTATATTCTAACAATTTAATAGATACTTACCAAAGTGCATACAGAAAAAATCATAGAACCGAGACAACCGTAATTGATGTTTTGGATAGTATTATTACATCCATTGATAATAATAATCATACTACTAATAATAATTCAAACTACTTCTTCTCGACCTTTCAGCAGCTTTTTATACTCTAGACCACGATATTCTAAAACATAGATTAATTGAAATAGGAAAAATTAATACAGTTCTAGACTGGATGATGTCCTTTGTCTCGAACCGTATGTTAAGAGTGGTTACATCGATACATTTTTAATGGATTTTTACAAAAATTGTAGGCTATTTGTATTGTTATAATATATCAAACCAAATAAAATTTCAGAATATTTGGACAATTTTTAGATTGGACGACGACCCTTTAAAATGAACATTCAATGAATAGGAATTTTTATATTACAAAAAATAAAAGTTAGGAATATAGTTTTTACATAGATATATTCAAGATTGTATTATGAAATTGTTAACATATACAATATACTAAGGGAGTAACACAATACAACTAGTAACATATTTTTTGCTGTTTTTGTCATATCTTGTTTGTCAACAATATTTAAAAAAAATATTTTTGCAAAATTTCATTTTTTTTTATTTCACAATTATATTTTTTTTAAATATATTTGTATTTAAGTGACTTATATATAAATAAATATATTATTTCAATAACATCATAAAAAATAGTCTGAACTTGAAATACATATTCATGAAAAAAAATATTTTTGACAACTTTTAATATCGACCTTTAAAAATTGTCATAAATATATATTTATAGCTATATTTATAGCTATATAAATATATAGCTTATTATATATAATTATTGTTAATTTAAAATAGTATAACATATACAACTTAAAACAATTACAAAAAAAATAATTTAATTTAGCATCATATTTTGTCTCACAATATTTCGGGTTTTCAGTGAACCATATTTTTTTTAATTAATTAACTTATATTGAAATTATATTGCTTAACTATATGAAATTTACAGAATGTAAATCGAATCAAAAACCTAGGTGCTGAAATATTTTTAAAATACATAAAAAAAACATCTCCCATCTTAATACATTATATAAAAAGCCGCGTATTCCTTTAAAAACGCCGTCGGCTCCTCTAAATATTAATTTTAAATAACTATATGCTCGTATTCTTGTATCACTATATTTTATCTAATGTAATGATTTGTATTTGCATTTTAAGAGATAGACCACCCTTACCGTACGACATACGGCGTACGACGTACGTTAAGGGGGATCATAGGAACCGAAATTTGTGAAATGTTTAAGTATACAAAATGCTCTAGTAAATATCTTATAGATAATACATCAAAAAGTAAGTTACACACAAATTTGACCAAATTTGAACAATTTTTGATAAAAGCCCGGTGGGCAATTTGCCCGCGCTTTTAATATTACGTATATTTTTAAAAAGATTTTCATTGTTTTTTTACCAAAATATATAAATATTTGAATTAAAACACAAATAATGAATATATTTTGATGAAACATTAGACAATTATTTATCATATAAATATATAATAAAATATTAAAAAAATTTATTTGTAAGAAAAAATCCTTGAAATTGCGATTATATTCCTAGAAAGGCAAAAATACTTTTTTTTCCAATTAAAATATTTTTTAAATTTAAAACATATATAAATACAATATAAATATGATATAAAAATTAAATAAATACTTTATTTACAAAAAAATAATCAGTTTTTCTTAATAATCATTTTTGCAAAAAAAATCGTTTTTTTTTCCTAGAATTGTTGATCAATTTTTATATTATTTTATTTAAATTTTATATCGATATTATTCATAAATATATATTGCTTACATTTCCAATCGATGGTAAATTTTTATATGTTTTTTTTACTATTTACACAATATTTATTAAAGATTTTTTTTTGGTTATAAATGTTATGTATTCCAAATATTTTAATTTAAAATAAATTTGTAAATAGAAAATATTATTGAATTTATATAGTTAATTTAATTTATATACAATATATTTATTATATATTATAGTATAATGTTATTATAAATTACCAAAATGTCTTTTAAATTCACATAATATGTATAAGTAAAATATAGAGAAATATAAAGAATAATATTTATTTTTTTAAATCTTTATTAGATTTTGGATTTATATGAATGAATTATCAGCCGTTCAATTAGTGTAACATGGATCCATCCATCTCGCTCAATTGGGTCAGAAATACACTTAGATGTGTTTTATATCATTTATAAGGTTCTTTCAACCATTTTAGTATGGATATAGCCTATAGGATATTCCGGAAATCGAATATAACAATATTGTTCATATTGATTATATAATAATTAGTAATAGGTTGATATACAGACGAACAATTAAAAATAAGAAATAAAAAATTTCAAAATAAAATAATAACAATAGATTTACGTAATCGTAGAGTCGTGGGTAAAATGGGTAAAATGGGAAATATTTATTATAAAATATTAGTATTAGTAGTAGTAGTATGATAAATACTAACTTTTATGAACCAAGGTGTATTGTTAGCGAATGTTTCACGATCATATCTTGAAGTTAATAAACCATCAATAATGTGAAGATGTATGTGTTCACATTGAAGCGGAGAATGCAGGAATCCAATTCTTAATAAATAATATAAATATATAATTAAATGTAATAAAATATACACATTTATTAAATATACCTTAGATGTTCAGTTGCTTTTAGATTTTTCAACTCGAGCAAAATCGATGTTGCCTCGATTATCTCTTTAACTATATTTAATAATATAAGATATATATATATATAATATAATATTTAAAATTTTTAAATATAATTTTACTGACAAAAACTGACTTAATTTGTATACCCAGTAAAAATACCCAAATTTGAAAATAATTTGCAAATGATTTTCGAAAATTTTGCGGACCCTTTTCCAAACTTTGAAAATAATTTTCACTTATTTGCGTACATTTTTGAAAATCATTTGTAAATTGGCATATAATTTCAGAATTCAATAAATATTTAGTCAATAATCAACACATTTGCATATGAAAAATAAATGATCTGGAGAATATAATAAAAATAAAATATAAGCCTATTATAATTTAATATTTATTCTATAGAATAAATATATTAAAATATAATATACTTCATTGAATGATTTAATAATTAGTTTAACTGAATAAACAGTGGTTTATTATTTGGTGTTTGCTGACCCCATTATTTTTCATTAATAATCATTTTAAATATAAAATATGTATATCAATATATATAAATAATTATTAATTTTATTATAGAAACATTTTATCTATTTTATATTTACTTGGTTAATCATAAATAAATAATAGAATGTAGACTTTAAAAAAAAATTAAAATTGATCTGCCATAAAATTTATATTTTAAATGTAATTAAATCTATTAATAATATTAATATATTAATTAATGTATATTAATATATGATTGCAAACTTCGTGTTTTATTTTCAAAAAAAATACAGAAATTTGCAAACTTTGTAAATTATTTACAACAATTTTCTATATTAGTAAATAAATTACAAACATTTTCGAACAAATTTAAAATGTTGGTTTACTGGGTAATTTTAAACATTGATACTAATATTAGGTATCAACAAATAACCCTTATTAGTATATTCGATATTATAACAGTGAAATAATCATCATTTAAAAATAAATAAGATACTACTGATTGGCCATCTATTTAAACTAAATATATTAAAATATAAAATATTTTAATAACGATTATGATAAATAACAGTTCTTACATTGATACCATATATTTCAATTATTTTTGTAATTCTAACATTACATTTTATTTCAATTTTCGATAATTATATATAGTTTTAAATATATATTAATAACATTATATATATATATAAACAGTGCTAATATGAATGATGCTTTGCGAAAAACAACAATGACTTACGTAATGCTATATGTTCTACACGTAGATCTTCAAGACGAGAGATGTGCATCTTCAGAGAGATGACGTAATGATCATAGGTTAACGGATTCGGTGACGTCATAATCACGACGTTTTCTCCCTATAGGATATAGCATACACGTAATACACGTACATCTGTTACATCATACAGTAGTGTACTTTATAGTATAGCTATGCTAAACGTTATAGAATAGTGTATACATTGTACATTATAGCGTATAATGTATAACAGTATATATATATATACATATATATATATATGCTATTATATTCGTACTCTACTTAACGATACCATATATGGTATAGTATATACACTACATATGTTCAATACATAACTGTTGTATACACTTAGTAAGTAGTGTATGAGGTCAACATGCATACGACTGTACAATGCATATATGCATATGAATGAATGAATGAATTCAGTTTATAGACAATGTCTAAGGAGAATCAGTGAAAGCGATGAGCTTTTTTAATTCGATATCTCCTAACAGTAGTGTAATGTCATATTTCATCATCTTCATTCGGATAAAATACAATAAAATTACATAAAAATAGATATTAAAATAAACAATATATGTATATATGTATATATGTATATATATATATATATATATATATATATATATAAATATATATATATATATGTATACATGCTTTCAAATAGCATCATATATTTCTAAGGAAAATCTTCGCAAACTATTTGATAGCATGCTACGGTATACTGACTTCGTATATGAGAGATTCCTCTACGATCTGTAAATGAATACGACTGCATAACAGGCACTCACGTTCAGCTTCGAAATCCTTCGTATCGCTCTCATCTGTTACGTAATAAAGTATGATGTAATAATGATGTAATAACGCCTCTGCCTATATAGGAAATGTATATATACTACTACTACTACTACTACTACCTGAGGAAGAATCTGAGGATGCATCTGTGGAATGGATGTATGACGAGGAGCTATGGGAGTGGACTAATTTCTCCATTTCATCTTCTACCCCAGTTGCCGCGGTCTTCGTTTCGATGTCCTCCTTATCCAAGTCGATGATGTCAAGGTCGTAATTGGATAACGTGAACTCTGGCCTTCTGTTCGAGTACACCATCTCTATCTGCTCGTAAGCGGGGGGTTTATACCCATCTTCGGAAGTGGTAAGTGGTAGAGGTGAGAGGTCAGTTGTCCTCGGAAGAGTGGTCTTAGCGGATCCGTCTTCTTTCTTTTGTTTCTGTGGTAGTGATTGTTTTAATGTAAATATGTTAGTGTTATTAGTGGTAGTTGTTATAGTGATAGAGGTGGTAGTGTTGTTAGTGGTAGTTGTTATAGTGATAGAGGTGGTAGTGTTGTTAGTGGTAGTTGTTATAGTGATAGATGTGGTAGTGTTGTTAGTGGTAGTTGTTAGTGATATAGGTGGTTGTCTTGTTAGTGGTAGTTGTTAGTGATAGAGGTGGTAGTGTTGTTAGTGGTAGTTGTTATAGTGATAGAGGTGGTTGTCTTGTTAGTGGTAGTTGTTATAGTGATGTTTCTAGTGAAGTGGTGAGACATTGAAAACTCATAGTATACTATAGAATAACTAACTGCTTATACACAATGAATATAGAACATAATAAGGCCGGTAGGGCTTGTTAGGTTGCCTAACAGTGTATACACTATAGTATATTTACATAATTGATAGTATAATCTATATTCGTTATATATAATAATATATTATATAATATTATTAATATCTATTAATGAACAATTATTTCATGTAATATACATAGAAATTGTGCATAATATATAAGCCTGCTAGAACATAAATAAATATGTATGTATTACTTACAACAATAATAGAGAAAGTTTAAATAAATAATATATGAGACCATAAACTAAATGTTATAAACTATGTTCTCTATTTCGTATATACTAGTAAAGCTATATATTTTTTAATAAATATATAAGTATGTTTTAACTGCAATTTGAAAAATGAAACATTAATCCTATAGACTATCTTAAATCATGTTGTGACCAATACAACAATTAATAAAATGAATAATGATAATGGATATACATTATATATATATATATTTATATATATATATATATGGTATTATCGAATTTACCATATATATTATAATATATATATATTTATATACCCAGCTAACAGTAATAGCCTTATAATAGCAGCATAATAGCATAAATAATAGCCTAAAATGTTTAAATTGTGCTATTATGTTGCCATTAAGAGTAAATTATGATGCTATTATTTGTAATGCTATTATGATATTATTATGTTACCATTATAAAAGTGTATTATTCTGCTATTATAATTTGTAATGTTATTATATTTCTATCATAATAACAGCAACATAATAGCAGCATAATAGAATTACAAATTAATAGCAGCCAAATATACTTTTAATGACAAAGTAATAGCAGTATAATAACACAGTGTAAACATTTGAGGCTTTTATGTATGCTATTATGCTGCTATTATGAGGCTATTATTGTTAGGTGTGTGCATTGTAAGAAAACAAATTAATAAAAATGTTATTAAACCTTTGATTTTTAAGCTATAGCTATAGCTATAGTATTAGTATTAGCATTAGTATATATACTAAATAAAGTCACATACAAATATTAGTTATATATTGGTGAATATATAATATACTATAATACAATTATATATTAAATATTAATATATATATATATTAATTATTAATAATTATTAATAATTAATTAATATATATATATATATATATACATATATATGTAATCCGCGTATATGCGTAGGATATATATATATATATATATATATATATAGGAATTTTTACGATATTTACCCCATGGGGCACTGAGCTCAAATAACAAGTGATATTTTTCCTGCAGAATTGAATGATAGCATGTGCATATACCCCTCCCCGCTAATAACCATACATAGATGTATAAACGCATATAGGCTTTAATATACTGGAATTGAACTGGTGGTATTTAACTAGTTCAATATTTATTAATTGCTATGAGGAATTCCTGGAATTCGTTTATTTTATGACCTACGTTATCCGCCATTACGTAGAATGAGTTATATATATATATACATACACATACACACATACACACACATACACTACTAAATAGTATATATAGGAATTATACTGAGAATATAATTATTAAATTCCAATACATAAGTAAAACATTATTACATTATAGCATACATTGAATATATATATATATATATAAGTATTACTTGATTCAGGATATTATAACCATTAAAAAGAACATAAAAATGTAGATAAATAAACATAAAGATATCATTTTATATATATATATTCGTAATGCATTATATTTAATGTAATCTCAATATATATATATATATATAAATAAATATTCTATAATAGAATCCGATTACATTTAGGTTAATCCTAACTGGTTATATTTTGGAGATTGTCTATCATATATGGATTCTATCTCAGAATCATCAATCATATGATAATTAGTCTATACGCGTTAATATTACCACATTAGTAAACAATAACTCATCTATCACAAAGAATTATATATCTATATATCACAGATATACGAGTAGTCAAAATATGTATATTTTCTATAAATAGTTTAAAATCAATGATATTCGGCAATCGTGTATCTTATAATCCGGCATATAATGATATAAGAAACATATATTGTATACGAACATATATTTGAATTCAATATAGTCACATATGTTATGGTAATTTGCTGCATTTACACGACACTAAACTAGTAACTAAATCATACTCGCTCTCATCAACCAGACTATAAACAAGTGCCGGGTTAAACACTTCTAGCTACCTACATATCATACTTGATATATATATTATACGTATACAAAAGTACCCTGAATATTATATATATATATATATTATTATTATTTAATGTATACTAATATAATACATTTGTATATATGTATATAATTTAATATAGGTTATATGTTTTAATATTATTTATGTTGATAAAATAAAACCTTTACTGCATCCATGACTAGGCTCTTTATAATAAACAAGTATATTATTAACGGAAATAGGTAAATTCGTATTTATAATACTTCAAAATAATTAACCAATAAGAATTTAATGTTTTATACGTATACGCAGGATCCAAATGGATCATTATAAGCCTTTAAGCGCTATCACTCCATATCCATCCTAATGGTAATATGTGTTTTTGATTGACAAGATAACAGGCGGCCATTGAAGCAGATAATGATGTATATACATATACATATATACACACATACATATACATATATACACATATATATACATACATACAAACATACATACACACATACATATATAAATATATATATATATATATATATATATATATATATATATATATATATATATATATATATATATACCTTACCTTACCAGGTCGAGCTTGCTCGTCATTCATTGACACGTTTTCTCCACCCATCTATATCGTTCATCGCGTTTGGAAGTTCGTCTAAGGTGCATTCTGTATTTTAACCAGTTTATCAATATACGTCTTAGCTGGGCGTCCACGTGACCGTTGACCGTGTTGAGGTTGCCAGAGTAATACAGTGCTTGCCAGTTCGTTATCGGCTCTCCAACAATGTCCCGCGAAGCGCATACGTTGTTTTCGAATAGTTTCCGTGACCATTGGGATTCTTTTATACAATTCCTCGTTTGTTAGATGTTCTTTCCATAATTTGTTTAGCGCAGCTCTAAGCATTCTGGTGTATGGTCCATTTAGTCGATTTTCAAGAGTCTTTGTTAGTGTCAATGTTGTCGCTCCATATGTTAAAACAGATTCAACGGTCGCTCGGAAGAAGTTTCTCTCGAGCCTTTCCGATAGTTTTGATTTCCATATTTTCGTCATGCTAGTTATTGCTCCCCATGCATTTGCGATTCTCACATCGATATCGTGCGTAGTTGATCCGATAAAGCTAACCAATTAGTTAAAGTCTTTCACTTTTGTAAAGGTTGTACCTTCACTGTTAGTTAATACGTGATCCTCTTTTTGATTAAAAGACATATATTATGTTTTGCCGCAGTTGATTTTCAATCATATATCTTTTGCCTTCTCTTCGATTTGATTCAAGAACTGTTTGATATTTTCAATTGAGTCAGCTGTGATAGCAATATCATCTGCATAATCAGTATCGGTGATATAAGTTGCTGGATGTCTCCGATGTTGTCTTTTCTTAAGTGTGAAACTAATTTTTAGCTACAGTCTATAGATGATTTTAGGACATAATCTAAACTAATTATTAACAGGAATGGTGCTATCGTATCGTCTTGTAAAACGCCTGTTGTTATCTCAAAGATTTATAGAGTGGGTACAACATCATTATGGCGTTGACTGTTTCAGCTGGTATTCTGTAGCTTTTTAAGATGTGCTTCATGTAATTTCTGTCTATGGATTCTAATGCTTTTGAGAAATCCACGAATAATAGTACTGCTCTAAGATTGTGCGACTTTACTCCTTCAAGTAATCGATGTATCGTTAGAATTTGGACGGATGTAGATCTGTTTGTTCGGAAGCCATTTTGGTTTTTTCCTTAATAATGGATCTATTTTTGGTCTTATACTATTCAGCAGCATTAAATTGTAAATTTTTGCTGCTATTGGTTTCAACGTAATCCCACTATAATTTGTTGGTGAAGTAATATTACATTTTTTAGGGAAAGGTATCAGGCAGCCTTCTTTGAAAAGGTATCAGTCCAACTTTGAATTGTTTCATGAGAGTAAACTCGATTGCAGCATTCAAGTAGAAATTCTTGCATTTCTAGTATTTTCCAGATGTCAACTGGAATGTCGTCCAATCCTACATATTTACCATTTTGTATTCTTTTGGTGGCTTTCAGTAGTTCATCTGAGGTAAAGATTCCTCTTTTAAAATCTTGGTCTTGTTCATTTTCGTCTAAGTTGATATGTCTTGTGGATGTTATTTTCTTGTCTAGAAGCTCTTTAAAATGGTTGTGCCATAACATTATGCGTTCTTTATCATTTTTAGCTTTCATTCTTGCTCTGTTCGATTTCTTGCGTCCGCTAATTTCATTTATAGCTTTCCATGTTATGGCTGATTTCTTGTTAGTGACGGCGTTTTCAATTTCATCGATTTTCAGTTGTATGTATTCATTTTGTTCTTTTTCGTATGCTTTTATAAGTGAGTTGTGTGCCTCATTGAATTCAGTAATAAAGTAACTTAAGTTACATATGTTTTCCTGGGTAGGCATAGTGTCCTTTTCCTTTGCTGCTAGATGCACCTTGTCACGTTTATGACATATGTCTTCTGTCTCCCAGGGAATATGCTTCTTTAACTTTGGTTTCAATGGAATGGCTTCGTTTGCTGATTCTTTACAAGCTGTTTCGAAGTGCGAATATCGTAAATATGCTGTATCCTCAGTTTCCAATGTTTGCAGAGCCGCAAATGTATGTCCTATTCTAGTCACAAAATCACTACGTATATCTTTGTCATATTGTAATGTTGTCCAATCGTATGGTTTAGTTTTACTGTTTTTCTTTTTGTTGGTTCTTAAGCTCAATTTTATGTGTGCAGTAACAATACGGTGCTCAGATTCTATAGCATACGTATACTGTATGTTGAAAAATGTATTATAGGCTCTACAATTCTGAGCACTATTTTTCCATTTTCTATTGATAAAAATATAGTCAATCTGTGAAGAATAATTGTTTGGCGATTTATGTGTCCATTTTTGACCTGTTCTTTTTTGGAAGTGCGTATTTAAGCATAATAACTTATTTTCTTGTAGATAATCCTTAATCATATTTCCGTTTCGATTTGTGCTATTATGAAATGAATATTTGAGACCGTCTTCTTGGCCGAGATGTGCGTTGAAGTCACCTCCAATTATAAGTATGTTGTGTCTCGGTATACTCCGAGTTAATGCACTGAGTTCAGTATACAAATTTGCTGTTTCATTTTCATCGCTGACATTTGTTGGGCTGTAGCATGATATGACAGTTGTCCTAGGGTTTCCTTGAAGATTCGAAATCATAATTCTAGTTGATATTCTTTCGACATTTTCAAGTGCATCATAGGCTAGCGGGCGTAGGAGCATTCCTACTCTTCCTGTCGCGGCGTTAATAGAATTCTTCCAGGCTGAGCACGTCAGCAGTTTCCAATTTTCATTTGTATGTTTTTTGATACGATTGTCATCATGTATGAGTCTATGTTCTTGGATACATATTATTTCTTACATGGTCTTTTTGGCGGATGCTATCTATTCATCCATTTTTCAATCACTTCTCATTATTTTTGTATTTAATGAACTGATTGTGCATATAGGTATATATATATGGGTGTGTACATATATACACATTATATACACATATATGCATACATGCATACACATATACATTCATATATATATATATATATATATATATACTTACTTTAGTCGAGTTATCACTCGACCAAATCTCACAGTTGCCCTCCATCTTTCTCTATCCATCATCAACGTTTTTAGTTCGTCTTCCTCACAGTCGCAGTCACTCTTTAATATGTCTATATATATCTTATATTGTCTCCCTCTGTTTCGTATACCATTCTTTTCCATAAAACTTAGTTGTGTGCTATTTCGTCGGTGTGCCTTATACAGTGACCTGATAGTCTCAATATTCTTAGTTTTATAACTTCAGTGATTTTTGGCATTCCCCTGTACAGTTGTGTATTGGTGACATTATCTTTCCATGATATATTTGTGGCCATTCTAAGTAGCCTGGTATACCATATAACACTGTTATATATATAACAATAATATATGTGCTTACACATTGTGGAGTCGATTGTCCAGCATTCGCTATCATATAATAATATGGGTTCGATTGTAGCTTTGAGTGTTCTTATTTTCAGAATATTTTCCATTTTGGAGCTCCAGATTGTTTTCATCTTGTGTATTGCTGACCATGATAAAGCTTTAGAATTTCAAAACATTTTGTGAGCTATCCATCCATGCCCCCAAATATTTAAAATTTGCGACATTGTTAATCAGCGTGCCACAGTTATCTAGTCTAATGTTTACCGGATTTTTTTGATTGAACGTCATGATTTCGGTTTTCTTTGAGTTCAATTGAAGCCCGTTATTAGCGAATTCTGTTTCAATAGATGTTAATAGTTGCTGAGCTTGTCCGATTTATTGTGATATAAGTGCTATATCATCTGCGTAGCTGAGGTCTGTTAGCTATATTGCTGGATGTCGTCTCCCTTGCCGTTATTATATTTCGAGTCCGCATTATGCTTCTCGTCCATCAATGGCGTGTCGCATGGCGTAATCCAGTATGATAATACATAGAAAAGGCGCTATAGTGTGTCACCTTGTAAGACTCCCTTTGTTATTTGAAAGTTGTCGGTCTCTCCGTCAGGTGTTATAACTTTTGCTTAAGTGTCTTATACGTTAAGGCGATCGCTTGTATAATGCTGTGGGGTATACCATATGGTTTTAGTATACGGAGCATTATTTCTCTGTTGATACTGTCGAACGCCTTCTTGAAATCGACAAAATGATAATGGCCTTAATATTGTGACTTTTCACTCCTTCGATTAAACATCTTAGAGCTAATATGTGTGAGATCGTGGATCTTCCAGGTCTGAATCCGTTATGATTAGGAAGTAGTATAGGGTTTAAGTATCGTTGAATTTGATTTATTATAATTGTATTCGTAATTTTAGCTGCTATTATTGATAGTATATGCCTCTGTAGTACCCTGCTTCTTCAAGATTACCGAATTTGGGAAATGGAACAATGTGTTTAGCATTTTAGCCATTGCGATGGTATTTCGTGCCGTGTGAGTATCTTGTTAGAGATACATTTAAATTCTATTAGGTTTTCCTTTACTTTGCTATATTCTTCGTTCGTGAAAGGTATAGTTCGTATAGCGAGGATACTTTCACTGATAGTCTTGATTTGTATGGAACTTGTTTCATATTCCTGTCCCTCACCTAGCAGTTTCTTAAAGTGTTCGTACCATTTTCTTACACGATCCTTCTTGCTACTGGCCTTGATTTTCCCTCTTTTTGGGTTTCTCCATCCAGTCACTTTATTAATTAACTTCTAGCTCTCTGCATGTGTGCTTTGCTCATAGGTTTGTTCAATATGTTTGATATGGGAGTCTAGAATTTCACCTTCTTTGATTTTCGATTGTTGTTTATGGCATTGGTCGCAACTCCTATAGGAGTAAACAGCAGTATACTGATATTTGGTTTCCATTTAGTCTGAGTTATAATCACATATCTTTGTGGTATGTTTGTAGCTACCGGGAATAATCCCACCATCATAACTCTGTGAGTCGTAAAAGTACCCAAGAGTCTCTACCACGTCAAGGCGGAACCATTAGAGACCTATATATATATATATATATATATATATATATATGATATATTTATATCATATATGTTTATCATATATGTATTTATGTATGTGTATGTGTATACATATATGTACTTTTGTATGTGTATGTATATATGTATATATATATATATATATATATATATATTGTTATTGTTATTGTTATTTTTATTTGGTGGAGTCCTTTCATCCCATCCAGGAACTTAGATAAAGTTTTCACTTATAGCCATATATGGCTCTATTGTCCCTTCGAAGCCGCTCTCGTGTTAAGGCATCCATGGTTTTAATGAGAACCGATAATTTATGTATACACAATTATATAAGATCACTTCTAAATAATATGTTAAGACCCATTTTATAAACTTAATTAATAGTCCGGACGAGGTTCGAACCCGTGTCCTACTGCTTTTGTGTATGACGCCTTAGCAACTGAGTCACACAGGCAGTTAATATATATATATATATATATATATATATATATATATATATGTACATATATAATATACTTATACACAAATATATAGCAGTGTGATCGCATCAGGGCCGATATTAAAACTAATGAAGATAACTTTAGTTCATACGAATACGCTATACGCGTACACGCGTACACGCTATATATAGCAAGTCGTTATATCATCTAAAGTTTAAGCATAAGCTTTAGGGGTAGATTACATAACAGTGAGCAGCAGTATATAAGTCTACTGAAGACTAGCGAGTGTATTAGACTTTTACTCATTGACAATGTCAATTTATTGCGTGATTTTCTAATGTTATAAAGAAAATGGTTATAATTTCTAATCATTATAGATATGTGGTCAGAGTAATCTAGGTGGGAGTTGATGGTGAAACCAAGAGTTATTATGGATTGTGATGTAGGAAGGTATAGTAGAAATGGGTGGGTGATGATTAGGGGGTATATAGGTCTGGAAAGAATGATGGTGTCAGTTTTGGTCATATTAAGTAATAGGGAATTATGGGAGAACCAGTCAGTAATTTCTGTGAGTCAGTTAAAAATAGACATTTTAATAGAGTTGGAGTCACAGGAAATGGAAAAAGAAGTGTACATGTGTAGATCGTCAGCAAAGAGGTGTTAGGGGATGTAAAGATATTTACGAAATATTGGATTTTATTGGTATAATATAAATAATAAAAAGTAATGGACCAAGCACAGAGCCTTGTGGAACGCCATGAGTGCTGATAAAGGGAGTTAAGAAGGATGAGTTAATTTTCACTGAAGAGGACCAATTCAATTAAAGATGGCGAAAGGTAATCAAGTAACGTAAGAGGAATAGGATCAAGTGGGGAATTAGATATTAGGGATGCCGTTAGAGAGAGCAACTATGGACGAGTAGTATTATGGGATGCTAGTGAATATGAGTTGAGAGTGAGGAGATCAACATTAGGGAGAGCAGCGATGATGTTAGATACTTTATTCTGGAAGAAATTATCAAAGGAGGAGCAGAGGACAGTATCCGGTTGGTCAGTAAGGTGCCTGGGTTTTGATATATCTACTAAGGTGAAATATAGGTAGTAGGACTGATTAGAGGAGGTGCCATATTTATAAAGCAAGTCAGTAAAGTATACTTTATATGATGATTTATATATATATATATATATATATATATATTTATATTTATATATGTATGTATGTATCATCGATGTAAATAAAAGTTTTTATTTACATCGATGGTATGTATGTATATATATATGTATATATGTATGTATGTATGTATATCTGTGTATATATGTAATATGTATATATATATATATATATATATGTATATATGTATGTTTGTATGTACGTAATACATACTATGTATGTATTTATATGTGTATATATGCATATGTATATACGTACATTATCTGCTTCAATGGCTGCCTGTAAAAATACATATTCTCAAATAGTGAGGAGTGACAGCTATACAATATACAATATTACAATATACCAACGATAATAAAATAAACAATAATATATGACAAATGTCCAAACCCAAAACATAGACATCTTAGGGGTGAAGTATAAGATATTATATATCACGTTTTTAGTCCAAACATTTAAAAATAAATGTAAGAAATAATGTGTATTTAAAGTATATGCATATATGCATATTTTTATAAAACGATTATTTGCATTACAACATTGATATTTGTCTATAATAAGTAATATATTTTAAGTGTATAATATTTTATATTTATCTGAGGATAAAAATGGAATTTATTAATTATTCGTAATATTATACATCATTAATTAGAATAATTATCATTATTTTGTCTTTAAAATAGTCGTAGGTATATTTCATATCCTATATTTCAATCAGTTAATAATTTATAAAATGTTCTTATATATTTATATATATATATATATATATATATATATATATATATATACTTATAGATTACTATTCATAATATGTTATTATTATCCTAATTAATATAATAATTAACAAATTGAATAATTTAATTTAATATTGAATAAATTATGCATACTTTTATAATATAAATAATTTTAAATGAAATATTTAATAAACATATTTACATTTTATAAAATAATTATTATTATTTAAAAATTTATATTTGTCTATACAAATTTATATTTGTTTATAAAAATTTATATTTGTTATGAGTTATATACTATTTTATATTAATCTGAAGAAAAAAATGGAATTTAATAATTATTCGTAATATTATACATTATTAATTAGAATAATTATAATATTTTTTCTTCAAAATAGTCGTACATATGTAATATTTCTAGCCGTACCAGAACCGGCGTTACTCGATTTTTGATTGTTTGCCTATACATATTACAATCATATATGATTGTAAATTTTAGCTAACCTACAATTGTAGAAATATATTTGTTTTTAATATTTCAAAATTAGTGGAAAAATATTAAAATATATTAAAAAATACAACAAATATTACAAAATATGTTTTAAAAAAATGTCTAAAACCCAAACCCAAACAGTACTCGACCCGTCAGTTATCGGTTTTTGTCTATCTATTATTTATTAATTATGAAGGCTGTCATTCATTTTATGTATTCAATCAATTTGTATTCAATAATTTCTAATAACTTTTATATGGGAAAGTAACCGAATACGGACACTCTCGGTATCTCAGAAACCATAAATCATATAAAAAAGTGTTTAATGAATAAAATATTCATAATATATAAATAGTCTAAAAAAGTATTTTTTTAATTTTTTTAGTAATCAAAATATATCTTATATATCCTAATAAACTGATTTTTTTATTACGTTTTTAAATTTATGAAAAAAAATGTAATTTAAAACCTTCTCAAGAATATTAAAATGTATCGATATAAAATATAATACTATATTATTAAAAACTAAAGTATTATAAACATTATATACATAATTGTTATATTTGTTATCAAATATTCATTAAGTTATAAGCATATATATAGAGGTTATATAAGTCCCTAATACAGATACTCTATTACACATGTCTTAATACTGAAACCCTATAGGGTATATATAATCAATCAGCGCGCAGTGTATGAACTATTCTGATTTTCATAAAAATCGCGTGTGTTATAATATTAATACCTCCAATAAAGCTAAATCTTAAATTTGTATTATTCAGAAACATAAATTCTATTATTAATTAAAAAAATAATAAAAATAAATAAATTATTAACTAATTAAATTAGAATAAATTATTCATAAAGTTAATTATAAATAATGTGATTGTAATTTATCTGATTGATTCGTCAATAATATATAATTTATCTAGTGTATATAGGGCGTATATCGCAGTGTGTCCGTATTCTGACATGGGTACCGAATACGGACACATCCGTTATCTATGGAATTAAAAGATTAAATAAAATTGTAAAATAACAATAATATCTATAATCATAAAATATTAATATTAATATTAATTACTTGAACATAGAAGATTAAAAATAGATCTAACTACAATTTTTTAAATTTCAAATAATTATACAGATATAAATATATCTGATATTCTAACATTTCGAATAATTGTAGAACTAGAGGTAATTGTAAAAAATTAAATATAATACATAATTATGATAATACAATCACAAATATAATTAATAATAGATCAGTTAATATATGGAATTCATTAAATAATGATATAATAAAATATGTATCTGTTTCATCTTTTAAAAATAAAATAAACAAAATCTGTTTTGACAAACAACTTTTTTTTAACAGAAATTTATAATTTTACATTGATTTATGTTTCATTTTATATCTTAATTATTGCATTATCTCTTCTGGTTTTTTTTAATGTGTTTTTGTTATAGAAAATTTGGGTTTTTATATCTATATTTCAAATATACTATAATATAAAATTAATAATTCATTATTATTACAGATAAAGTGGGAAATATTATTTTTTTTTGTTTGTTCGGTATTATATGTTTGTTTTATATATATTTTGTAAATATTTTTCAAATGTATTATATTACTAAACTACAATATTAATAATTTTCTATTATTTCAGATTATAGTGATAAGTATTATATTGTTTGTTTCGTAATATTATTGGTATGTTTTGTTATTAACTGTTTGTGTATAGGTATATTGGTTTATTTTATTTGTAACTTGTTCTGTTTGTATATATATATATATATATATATATATATATATATATGTTTCAAATTTATTATAGATACCTACAATTAAAATATAAAATTAATAAAGTACTAACTACTATTATTATAGATTTTGGTAAGTATTACATTATTTGTTTGTTTCATTCTAGTATTGTTTTATTCTAGTATTGGTTTATTTGATTTGTTTACATGTTCTGTTTATAATATATTTAAAATTTAACATTTAAATATTAACTATATAACTAATAATTTATTACTAAAACAGGGTACAAAGATAAGAAGAATTCTATAAAGTTAAAGTAGAAATTGAATATTTCGATACCACTTACAAAATAATGTATTTTATTTCTATTTTCGATTATTTTTACGCTATCTTTTATTTCTATTTTGATCATTTTTCGTTTATTTTTACTATATGATTTATTTCTACTTTCGATTGTTTTTCGTTTATTTTTACGGTAACTGTAAAAAGTTTTAATTTCTTTAATTTTTTATTTCGTATTATTATTTGTTTATTTCTATAACGTATGTTATCGTTAGCAAATATTTATACTTTATACTTTCGATTACATTTTCGGCTATGTATTTGCTTAAATAAATTATCAATCAATCAATATATTGTAATATTTGAATACTAATAATGAGTCGTTAATCGTTAATACCTTTTATTGTAAAAGTGTCCGTATTAGTTTACTTTCCTCTAACTATATTTATTTGTATCAATAATTTACTCAAAACTTTACCGATTTTATATTTAAAACTAAATTATACCGAGTATGAGTTATATAATATAATATGATTTATATAATACTTATATATAATAGTTTAAGGTTAATATAATATAAAATATAATATATAAGCATATATATATTTATATATTACATAATATATTTGAATTAAAATTGTTATATTTAAATGTATATATATATATATATTATCCATTTGTATTCGCTATTTGTAGTGTATTCAATATATATATGAGATTTCAATGAATAAATATTATATAAATATATATTATAATAATATAAAATGAATCTTATTAATTAATTAAATGTAATATATTCATCGGTTATCAGAATCAAGATAAAGATATGAGGTCACATGACTAGAATGTCCGTTTCCGTATACCGCTATAGGGGGCGAGGGTATATCTTTTGAAGTACGCACGCAAACACTAACGCACGCATACCGCTGCGCGCTGTCTAATTAAGATAAGATATCTCCCCCTTTCAAGTATTGGTTGCACTGCAGGGAATACTAGATAGGAGTTTATTAAGGATTGCGGGTGTTATTACGGCTATATTTAAAGTGGGCGGATCCAGAGGCGTGTCTAAAAGTAATATAGAAAATTGTGAGTGTATACACCTATAGGTAATCGAATATTTGAGGTTTTAATTTAGTAACTAATGTTTTGTTCAAATGGAATGTATGTACATCTTTTACACGTGTTAGACCTAACGTGAGTCCTGTTAAATACGATATTATGTATGTTTAACATCAATGTAAGCAGGTGGTATACCATGTATATATACATTATAATGTATACATTATAATGCATGTCATGTACTATTTAACATAGGAGTTGTGTAATTTAAAATAATAATTACATTACAAATTTGACAATAAGTTTAAACTTATTGTCTCCTAAATAATATACTATCAGTAGCATACTATCAACTACACTTTTAATAATAATATATAAACAGCAGCGTTATATATTTATGTATCTATTATAAGATCAATTTATAATTAGAAATTATGTATAGTTCAATAACTTAATGTAATGTGTTATATTTGTGGGCGTGGCGTATATAGGTGTTAAATAATGACGTCACCCTTATGATATCATGTGATGTAAACAACGATACGATCGTAAACATGTCATTGTAACTGTTATGACGTCATATGGGCATTGTTATGTAACTACAGGTGGTCAATATTTACTATTACATCATTGTGATATCGAAGTTAAATTTATTGTATTATGATATATGTCAAATAATCCCTCCTAATAATAATATATATAACACAACTGCATACATACAAATACACAAAACACTAACTCATGATACCCCTGTGCTATATTTAGCATATATGCTATATATATATACCGTATACGGTGCGAATGTTAATTACTTGACCACTAAGTCCATTCGTTAATTACGGACCACGTGACAATGCATAGTTATACAACTTGTCGTGGCGTTTACATGCTGACCAATGTCCGGAAGTAGTCTTTGATCTCTGATTGGTTAATTGCTTAGGTTTACATAGATATCCGGTTAGGTCAATGAATTTGTAATTTATTTTAGATTTATTCTTCACTCTCATTTCAACTAAAAATATGATCTTTATATTATATTGGAATATAAACAATGAAATATAATTCATTAAATAATCAATACATAATACGTAATTCACTATATTAGTTTAAATTATGGATATATTATGTATTGTAAATAGTATGTACTAAATACATACTATATATTACATCATACAGGGATGGCGTAACATTATATAAGGATTGCCTGACTCAACATATGATAGTTATATAAGTTACCAGTTTAACAAGTATCAACAATGAAATATAATCTAAGATAATTAATTATTATTTTATTCAACGTAAATTTTAGGATATCAATTATTAACACTAGATTATAAAGTATCTATTTTATTTATATATGGCATATATATATATATATATATATATATATATAATTGTAATTAATATATTAATAATGTTATCTATATTGTCCATTCTAATAACACACAACTATAAGATAAAACGTGTGTCTTTACATAATACATCACTATAAGACATCACACTTGCAAGGTCATGATATTCTTTAGTCTTACCTTGATAATTAAGTATATATATATATATATATATATATTCTTATAGTATACTATATATGGTATACTATAGTATACCATAGTATATATATATATATATATATATATAAATAATATGGGCTAGTTTACTATTATTTCATATACTATAGTATATGAAATAATAGTAAACTGTGTATACACGAAGTATATAATCGAAGTTTGTCCCGAGGAATATTTTTGTGATAAATCTTGGTATACCTGTTTTAAGCCACGCCCCATATTCGATCACATGTTAGATTAACCGGAAACTGTCGTGCAGTGGCCGGTGATTAGTGTATCGCCGTTAGGGATAACTTGGTGATGACGTCACTCCTGCTGCTGCACCTTAATACCGGTAGGCGTCGCTAGCTTAACTCGGAGCCTACTTCTAGCTGACTTCCTACTAGAGGGGGCGCCACTGTAGCGGACACATTCACTACGCATGCGCTAGAGTCATAGTGTAACGCGCATGACACACTTCCCACCATCCTCCTCCTTAGTTACGTAATACATCCTACCCCCGCTAACCTATTATATAATGAACTGATTGTTTGCACATGATTACATAACAATGAAGTGAGTATATTGGTGTATATTGCATAATATCCAATAATATATGTCCTTAAAATATTATTCGTAACACATATTGTATAGGTATATTATATATATATATATATATATATATATATATAAATAACTCAGAAGGGTGTAAAAATAAAAAATATATACAATATTAAAAATAAATTTGTCGACCTCTTCATCATCGTATTGAGCCAAACTAATTAAAATATAATAAACGCAAACTAATAATAAAAAGATGAATAAATTATTAAAATAAAACTGAATAAAATATAATAAACGCAAAATAATATTAAAAAAATGAATAAAATATTAAAATATTAAAACATATATATAAATATATATATATAATATATATATATATATATATATATATATATATATATTTGGTAATTATGTTTACTATTATAATTAATATGCGAAGGTTATCATTACCCTTAAACATATGAATAAATGATTATTTATTCTTATTTTCAATGACATAATTTTATAATTATAATCATCATATAGAATCAGAAATATATTAATTTTAAGTAATACAAATATATATATTTATATATATATAATATTTATTCATTTAATTACGTATATATATCGAATACAATACAAATAACTGATACAAATAGACCCCTCAAGAATTCATAGACATGTTATAAATAACTGTGAGGACAATACAAAACAAATAGTAACATTATTTTTTTTGTCTTTTGATTTTTTGTTTATTAAACAGTGTTTATTTAAAAGATATTATTAAACATAAACGAAAACAAGAACATCCTGGTGTCAACCCGGGACATCTCGCTTACTTTCTTTTGACTATTCCAGTGAGCCATAGACACCAGGCAATATAAATATATGCGAGGATATTTAAATAATAATATTAACATTATGAATATTCATACTATTTAAATATAAATGTGATCATATTAATATATATGTATATATATATATATATATATATATATATATATATATATATATGTATTATACATTATCACGTGACTAAATTTAGCGGAAAATTAAAGCACCGCTGATAATGGATTCCCGCAGAGAACGCGTCTTTAAGTAACACGTGATCGCTACGTATAACCACGCTGTCTCGTCACGTGATATCCCTGTAGGACATATACTGTTAGACGACATAACCTCTGAGTAATCCAGTCGAGCCACTCTATCCGTATGTCACATCTAAGTGTATACCTAATATTAGTTAACGTCACGTGATAATACCGTACGTCATGTGACCTATTGTGACATGCGTGTACGTCATGTGACCTCGTTTAACTTTACACAGAGTATTACGTAATCTCTGAGTGGTTAAGTAGGCCACGTAATCGCTTTAACTTCACTGTGTTCCGTACGCATAGCTTAGTGTAAGAAACATCCGCCCACTATGTCCTGTAAGAACATGACCTTGTAGTACATGTAACACTCGATACCTATAGGTTTGTTAGTGAATATGATTATGTATTGTTGTGTGGGAGTTTCACGTTTAATTCAATACAACAGTGTCAGTGTCAGATACGTGTAATTTAATATAACACGAAATATAATATTATAATATTGAGATTAGTGCATATTTTATAGTATACTATAGTTATATAACAGTATATATACTCTTATTAGTATATGTATGTATATATTATCAGTATATAAAATACATGGTTTAATTTGTAATTAATATATCTATATGTGTAATATGTAGTAAATATATGATTATGTATATAATACTTTTATTAATTATGTATCTGTAATAAGTGTCAGATATATGTAATTTAATATAACACGAAATATAATATTATAATATTGAGAATAGTGCATTTTTTATAGTATACTATTATTAGTATATGTATGTATACATTATCAGTATAAAATACATGTTTTAATTTGTAATTAATATATATATATATATATATATATATATATATATATATATATGTGTATATATATATGTGTGTGTGTAATATGAGGTAATGTATGGATATGTATATATTTTGAAATAATTTTATTAATTATGTATCTTACATTTATTTGTAATATTAAGGTTGTCAATTATATCTGTATATTTATTATTATTAATGATATCCTAATAATAATAATAATAATCTTAAATATCGTGGTAAGGTCTATGTGTAGTCTTCTTGTAGGTTCATGTAATTCTAATTTAAAATATACCAATCTGTTTATATGATTTATATTTAATATTATTATAACCTAAACATTAATTATAGTAAATATTCTCAGTACCATTTAAATTGTATTTAATTTGTTACCTGCTTACCTATCCCGTGAGCCATATAGGGCGTATATGCAATAGGGTGTATAAATACAATGTAGATTAGACACAGATATATCTGGACTATAGGACACTGATTATTTTCTAACAATATTTCTCCTTTTACTCTGCATAATATACAGTGTATATCTCGCAACGATTCACGATGATTGATGCCGATCTAATTACAATCTTAAAATTATAGATTTTGTCAAGTTAAAATCAATGCGTATTATGAATGTATACATTATGACTGTAGTCAACAAAATGTATTTAATTAATTTAATAATGGTCTAGGAATTTTGAAATATTACTTCCGAAATTAAAGTTAAAATTAAAAAATATATTAACAAAATAGAATATTATTAAAACAAGTTCAAAAGTTAAAAATGTTATTTATCTAATTATTTATAATTCTTAATATAAGTATTCATATCAATTACACATGTATTATCATTATCAGATAACTGCATATTTTATATTATATATATTCTAAAATAAAACAAATACAAATCACTAGTCGATCATAAAGAAGGGTAACAATATATACATAGTTTACTAATTAATGACAACCGAATCTTACGTCATACTAATACGCAACGTAACAGTTATACTTTGACCTTTACATGCTGACCTATGACCCCTACAGAGGTTATATAACAGTTCGGTTAGCTGCGAGTTGAAATACGTGTTACACTGTTATTACGTAATAATTACAGGGGACAGGTGTGTGTTCTCCGGTGCGCTCCTCTCCATCTCTCTCACTCTCACACCATAGAGTGCGCACACTTTGATCTCAGCCAAATAATGATAATTATAATGTGTACATATATTTTATATAACTCCCTATAGTAAAATATATACTTTAAACTAAAATCTGATATTATTATATATAAACTTAAATACATCAACATAAATATATAACTACATATAGACAAATATACACACAATGTGTCAAGCTATATATATATATATATATATATATATATATATATATATACATATATATATATATAATCTAAATATATTAGTATACTAATATGTATACATTACAATATTATAATCTGCTATCGATGACCTGAATCACAGACATATCTCACCATTTTGCCGCGCTTATTCGTATAAAACGTTAACAATAAACGACATATAATATAAGAAAGTAGTGGTGGTTATATATCGCTATTGAATATTTACAACGTCACGGTTGAGTGAACACGCTAGTTACGCCCATCACCTGTAACGGAACGCTAGACACGTGACTAAATGGCTGCACACCTGCTACTCTTACTATTTATAGATCACCTTATGTTGAGCATATGTCCCCATGTCTTGAGATCTATGCGCGATATTCACTGAATTAGATATGAGGGAAACTACCTCAATCATACGTACATAAGTACGAATATAAACAGGTGAATATGACAGTATTAGTTTACAATATATTGTAATTATGTATATATGCATGAATTATTATTCATATAATTATTTATTTAATTAATCATAAAATATAAATAATAATAAATAAATAATAAATATAATGATATTCATGTAAGTAATCATGAATATTAATATACAATATACATATATTTTACCTTACAATATATTTGAAAAATACCTGTGAACTTCCCAAGATAATATAACACAAATAGTAATATATATTATCTTATTATGATTTATAATATATAAAGTTTTTAAATAATAACAGACGATCTATCGGTTATCCCGCAGAAACTATAACCCCCTTTACTTCCTCCAGTTCATCACTATGGTGTTAGTATACTAACAAAGATTTTGTGAAGCATCCTTTTTAAAATCTTTACTACTATAGTATACTATTAATAATAGTATAATACTAATAATAACCTCCGATATTGACCTATCCTTATCCACCATGTAAACCTCCAGTATTCACATATCTAACTACAATACATATATCGTTAGGGTGCGTTGTTTGTAACGTACCACAGTACCACCTGTATGCTTATACATGTAAACTCAAGTGGGACTGTGGTACTACTTTTTAAACGTCCCATACCACAGTACCACAGTACCATCTTCGATATAGATATAGGTAGCGTTTATTTATATTGATGTTTCCAATGAACCATCTGAAACGCCCGCAAATTTAACTCGCGCGCGAATTTAACAAGTGGTACTGTGGGACTGTGGTACTGTGGTACTGTGGGACTGTGGTACTGTGGTACTGTGGTACTGTGGTACTGTGGTACGTTGGTATGCTACAAAAAACGCACTGACGTACCACAGTCCCACATGTATGCTTATACATGTAAACTCAAGTGGGACTGTGGTACTGTGGTACTGTGGTACTGTGGGACTGTGGTACTGTGGTACTTTGAGATATTTCGTATGATTTATAACATACCACAGTACCACAGTCCCACTTGATTTTACATGTATAAGCATACAGGTGGGACTGTGGTACTGTGGTACGTTACGAAAAACGCTTGCTATCTTGGTACTGTGGTACTGTGGTACGTTACAAAAAACGCACCCTTATTATCACCTATTGTTCGTATATTACCTACGTTACTCCTGTCTCAACTCTTCAGAGATAACAATGATGATATCATCCCTCAACCATTGTTATACTAATAACATACACATGAACACATCGCTATACATATCCGTTAGTTTATATTAGATTATCAACATTAAACGAAACCTCTACAACTAAGGAATGTAAGACTTACGATACATCATTCTTTAATCAGTGTATAGCGCATGCGTGTAGTCAATAGGATGTAGCAGACGTTATCTACACCGGAAGTAAATGCTTTGATTCGGAATAATTAACTAAGTTATTACGTAATAGTAAGATCTAGGTCAACTGGTTAAACTGATACAATAAGTATTACATTACATATATGAGTACGACACAAGTAATATAACGAATGAAATCAGTTTATAAACCAACGTATATAATCGATAAAGTATGTATTATATATAATATTAGTGGGGAGAATAGTATATATTAGCTGAGATAGTCTGCTAAAGGTGAACTACAAGAAGTAATATGATAACCTTAACTTTACCTATCTGATAATATCAGTAATCTATCATCTGCCCATTGTCTGCCTATTGTAATGTTATTGCCCGTCTATTGTAGTGCTATTGTTATACTATTTACACAGATAATCCATCACACAACCGATGTCTATAATTATGACTAGATGTATATACGCATGTACACTGTAGTGTTGTTTATATCGAGTTTAAATATATTAATTCAAGTTGTTGTTTATTTTAAAGTCATATTATATATATACATACATAATCATATAAGATCACTATAAAGTTAATATACTCGAAATATTGTATTTATATATTTTACATTTATTTAAAAGTAGATATTATTTATATTATTGATGTAAATTTAATATAGGAATTATAATTAATTATTATAATAATAAAAATATAAATATAAATATTTATTAATATATAAAATATCACAGTAAGAATTGCATAATTAATATAAAATCGGAATCAATAATTAATTCTCTTTGTTCTGAGTATCAGTTTTGGTAAATTTGAATTGTCTCTTGTCGTAGCATCTCAGCAGGGCTGGACTCTGCGGATGATTCACTTTGATATGGGAATAATGCACTTCCGGTTCTGAAGTAGTGTGTCCGCAATCTTCGCATACGTACGTCTATTAATAGAATATATTAATACATTATATATTAATATACATTACTATATTAATAGAATATACGATTATACATCGTTAAGTCTGAAATTACTTTAAATAAAGTTTCAGACGATAAATATGAATAATATTAATTTATAAATAAAGTTATCATATACGATATCATCACCTAGCGGCAAATCTAAAATGTATATTCTCAAACCTTATTACGTCTCTGTTTGTATGCGAATTGAAACTGAAGTCCATGTACTTTACGACCATGTGACTCGAGTGAACATCTCTGAGTGAACGCCTTCGTACACATGTGACATCTATACGGTTTTACTCCTGTGTAAAGTATAACAATAATCATAGAAATCGTTGTAATGATGGTGAATCACTGTTAGATAAAACTAACCGGTATGGGTGCGAGTATGTCGTTTCAGATCGAAAGTGTCGTTAAAACCTTTACCACAGAATGTACACAGGTATCTCTTGTAGTCACTATGGCACTTCAGATGTCTGTTTAGTAGACGCTGAAGAGGAAAATGTTTCGAACAAACGGAACAAGTAAACTCCTCCCCCTCACCTGTCTGTATTCCTATTTAGGGAACGATGCCTTATTAATATTGTATAATAATGTTGAATTGTTATATAATAACTATGTATTTGGTTAATAGTTAAAGATAAAACTAATTATTAACGTAAATCTTATATTTAATCATAATAATTGTACTCTTATGAATTAATTATTAATAATACATTAATTATTTGATTAAATTATTGAAATTTATATAATTAATAACATATGTTGAAATTCAATGTTAATAATATTATATATATATATATATATATATATATATATATATATATATATATGTAAATTAGTATAGTATGACATATATAACATGTGATATGATAACAGATATCAGTATATATGCAAATTATAATTAAACAATAGGACATGTAATATGAACACAACTAAACCTATTGATGGCGTGTTACTTGTGCTGTGGTGTAAAGGTTCATAAGGATTAGTCAGTGCATATCCTCCATTCACCGGATGTAGTTGATTACCTATCTATAGTACACGATGGGGCACAATAAATACATTACGTAATGATATGAGATATGTTATATCAATGTTTAATTACACCTATCTAGGTTTTACACCACTATAAGTAGGCTAACCCCTTTATTTGATGAAGTATGACTCATCGTTATCTCGGGGTGGTTCGGAGACAATGGAGACAATAGAGTGTTATGTAACGACGCGATATTTCCGAGCTGTTGTTGTTGTTGTTGTTGTTGTAATTGTGTACGTTCATATTTCACTTTAGCGTTAGTAACGTGGCAAACTGGAATAATAGGACTATTGTTTTCTTTATCGGTGATATTTTCCACGGGGTTCGATGTAACGCATTTATCTCGAGAGTTACGTAATACATGAAAAAGGGGCGTGGTCTGTGTCGGCATATTAATATCGATACTTGCATCACGTGATACATTTAATGAGGCCATAGTTCTTAGTTCATTGTGTGACTTATTTAAAGGAGATATGCATTGAGGAATATTCTTTCGTCGAAGTGTATTTGAGAGCGTGGTATTTATTCCAATGTTTTCGATTGTTAAAGAATTTGTTGATGGTTCTTTTCTTTCTGTGAATATTTGTGTGTATAGTTTCAGTGGAGAATATTGAGATTTCACGTTTGATGGATATACGGGAGTGGGTTTGATTGGCAGTTTGATGACGTCATACTTGTTCGATGTGGTCACGTGATGTTCGAATGTTATCTCGTGTGTATTCGGGATGTCCAGTCTCCCTAGAGGTATTCTCTTCTCTATCGAAGACTTTCTCATATCAAGGGGGGCTTCCGGTGCTGAGGAATATTTCTTAATTAGAAAACTCAATATTTAGTGAACTTATGATAATATTAGTATATTATAACTTATAAGCTATAATATATATCCTTGAGAGTCCGACGTATCGCGAGTTGACTGTATATACACATACACACTATTATAATTTCTGATATACCTATTATATATATTATATATAATATACAAAAATATATGATACTAAAAAATAACATAATATCACAATTTAAAATGATTATAAAGATAATATTCTATAGATAAATTAGGCGGGACAATATTTAAAATCTCCCGCCGAGCTATCTTAAGAACGTGATATCGCAGAAGATGCCTGTAGGATATATCCACATGATAGTTATGTCCTTTATGCGTACAGTTACACATGCATCTCACTAATTGGAAACTGGGCGAGTAAAGGTTAGAGGTCACGGGTGCAAGGTACCCCGTTAAGATGGGTAATACGTGTGTGTAACAATGGCTATTGTCAGCTAATCGCGGCTAACAATACACACACACATGTAATACATACATTACGCATGCGCGAGTTTGTACCTATATGTTATTATAATGGAGAGATAGGCGATAGTAATAGAGGTAAGATATTAACTGAAACACACTATAGTATACTATATATAAATATAGTATAAATATAACACATATATGTTTCGATGCACTTAACTAAATGTACTATAGTATAGTATCAATATTACGTAATTAATGGAGTTTATCTAGTGAATATGACGCAATATTATCGTAAAAATGTAGTTTATATCATAAGTGGACCTATGGGTATATGTATATATATATATATATATATATATATATATAGAAATTCATTAAAGAATATTTACTTTAATTCAATCTGATGTTAATGAATATTTATAAAATATTAATTTCAAAATAAATATCTATAAAATATAAGGGTTATTGGATGCAACTAAAACGTATATGTATTTAGTATTTTAACGCACGCAAACTTACGCACGCAGATAAATGTAACTGTTACTCCATTTAATTAATCTAACACTAAAACCATCGCCTTAAACTAATTCCACTTCGCTCGCTAAATTAGCGTGGCTGAGATCAAAGAGCAATAAAGATAAGAGATAACGTGTGGAGATAACTTATACCACCAGGTGGCTACGGTGAGAAACCAGTACATGTTGGATAGTTAAAGTGGGTGTCTGTTATAGGAATTAACGATAATATATATATATACATGCGCTATGAGTGTTATCTAATTTCTTTGATGGAACTTAAAGCGCATTATTGTATTTATACACGTGACTTGCTAGTAGAGAATACAGATATAGCAGATTGCGCTCTCGCATGTTCTTAAACTACAAAGTACGTGTTTAATATAAACACGTGACATGTATATGTATTACATAATATATATATATATATATATATATATATTATAATTATTACAATAATAAAATGTATCTTATCTTATCTTATATATATATATATATATATATATATATATATATATATATATATATATATATATATATATGTGTGTATGTGTGTAATAAACTAAATGTTACTTACTTTTATCGATGAGGTGAACATTGTCATCGAGGAAATTGCGATAGTAAGGTTTGTGGTTGAACTCTCTCTTATGAACTGGGCCATGTTTACGTACCAGGAAAGATTTAGGCATTTCTCTAGAGATAATGAGAGATAACGCGAGATAACGTGAGATAAAGTGAGAAGACACGCGAAGACGTGTGTAACTAAAACAGATGTTATATGGCGTGAAAGTATCAGCAGTAAATGAGGCGCTTATATCTCACCTCTGCGCTTTTATAGGGTATAGGCACGCGCTACCGATAGTAGGCGTGGCTTATACAGTTTGATTGACGGAATGTGTCTTGTACATCTATATTGCCAAGCATCACTGAATTACATAGCGTTACCTTTAGTTAGTAATTAATTACATATACTTACATATATATATATATATATATATATATATATATATATATATATATATATATATATATATATATATATATATCTTAAATGTATATATTATAATAATATTATAATTCAATATAATATGATTTTTTATAATATAATTATTTATTATTTTATAATTAATTATTATGAATAATGTATATATAATAATAATAATAATAATAATCAGAATTTAGGTATGACCATGGTAAACGAAGAAGCGCTATGCTTATCTAGTCGTTTACCTATTTCACTTTCCAATAAGACAATTATGAGGAGAAAATTATAGTAAAAGAAAAATAAAAAAAATAAAATATTAAGAGTTAAAGTTAGTAAAAGAAATATATATGTATATAAAATATATACACAAAATATATACAACAATATATGTTAAAAAACAAATTATAAATAAAATTTAATTATTTAGTAATCTATTAGAATAATACACTTATAAAAATACGATATATTTAATCATTACAATTATAACCAGAGTAGCCAACAGTAATTGAAATTAATGAAGATATATGGTGTATCAACTTCAGGGGTATGGGTTCGTCAGGTCCAATGCCTTAGGGATCCTATTTGTGCCAATAATAAGAACACTGGCAATACTTTCCTCTCAGTAAAAGTATATCCCTTTCCCCGACACGTACCATACCACACAATTACAAAAACATCTCAACAGACACTCCGTCACCAAAAAAAAACACAATATAAAATGGTTAAAATGTTACTATAAATGTATATTCATATAGATTACTTTTTTAAATTGTTAAACAATATAAATATTTTTAAAAAACTCCCCATAATGCCATTCATCATGTAAATAAAATTTGAGATAAGATAAATAAATAAAATAATTAAAATATAATCAAAATTAAAACAAAATAATTAGGTAATTAAACAAAACGTAAAAAACACAATACAAAGCTATACAAATACAACCACACTTAATATACAATAATAATACAATACACAAAAATAATCACTTACAATTTCATATTAATTATATAGACCTCAAGAAAATTTAAATTAAAAAATATATATATATATATATATTCGATGTATACATCTATATATATATATCTATATTTACCTTTCCGCTAAAGAACACCTCTGCAATTAAGTTAAGTATTGTAGCTTGTGATATTTAAAATCAAAAGATGTGTTATTTTTCTCCCTTTCATTGCTGAGACATTTGATAATTGTGTTCAAAATTCTAAATATATCATTATATATATTTATAAACTATTGGGCTGATAAGCATATGGAAAATAGAAAAAAATGCAGTGTATGGATTTTTCACAAACTATCCGTATAGAGTAGGTATAACCGTATTGTTCTAAATTAAATATTTTTGTAAATTAACTCAAATTTAATTTAAAATGTACAATGTACAAGTTGTATGTATACCATAAATAGAATTATAATAAAAGTTATCAGTAAATATCACGTAACTTCATCATTAATAAATACACATACACACATATATATAATACACATATAGGTGTCAATTTTCTTATATATAGCATTACTATTATATCACGATATAACCGAATACAATGATAATGTATTTCTACTATCTAAATGTGTGTTCTGTACACGGTATTAGTAGATGTTATAATAAGACACGCCCACTAATATGAACTGATATCTATTTACGTTAGCGTATTTGAATTATTATCTTTTTTGTAATCGACAAACCGTTGTTGTCTGTACATCGGTCTATTTTGTTATCGCTTCACGCATCACTGAACACGGCACACTCCTCACTAACGGAATGGCGCGGTTAGTTTGAATACTATAGTTCTTCTCTTTCAGTGATTTACCACCTGCCCAATAACTACCGTGATTACCTCTACTCTCGAATTATATTGTATCGTTTAAATGTGTAAATAAAAAGTATCACAGATGTACGACATACTATATATATCTATATTTAGATGTATTAGATAAAATGTATCACGATAAAATATATCGAGGACATTACATACTCTGGTATGTCCTCGTTACATTGTAATATATCGTCATGGCAACGTGCAGATTTAACGTGTCATCACCGTATCTCCGGTAACTATCTCTCTACCACGTGGTGTTTACTGCAATAACGACCGTTAAAGCATCAACATCCGCCGTGTATTCCGACCTCGCTACTACTACTACTTCCGCTACGGCTGTCACTGATTAATTACGTAATATAACAATACCACTGCGTTTAGGTATTGTTATACGTTATCGGCCGACCTGTATAGAGGCGTGGTTATTACAAAGTAGGCGTGGCTTATTGAATTCCATAGGATGCTCATTGATCGGTTCCCGAATTTAAACTTCATATATCACGTGATCATCAAATCATCACAAAATAGTCACGTGATATAGTTCATTGTTATATTATTAAGATGTGATAATTATATATCTGTTATATATACAGTCAACTCCCGATAAGTCGGACTCGGAAGGGACCGGGAAAAGTGTCCGACATAGCGAGATGTCCGACTTATCCGAGATTAAGAATATCATGCATATAAGACATGAAATGCGCAGCGCGAGTTAAATGGTTACCGAAATATGGAATTATGCATCAATCAGCAACATAAAATGTTTTATTCAATTATAATACTAACTAAAATTATAATATTCATTATTTAAAGTAAACATTTATGACAATTTATAAAAAGTCCGACTTATCCAGTATACAAATCATAAAAATGACTATAATATGTGTCCGACTTATAGAAAAGTCTGACTTATCCAATCCAACTTATCCGACTTATCCGATAAATTTAACATGGAACTAGATACAAATCCAACCATACCAACTAAATGTGTCCGACTTATCCGTAGTCTGACTTACCGAGATTTGACTGTATATATATGTATGCTATATTTATTATAATATATTATCATATATAATGTTGATTATAAAACTCTAGTTTACCCGGGTAATATTTGAATAACTGCCTTGGGATATTTATCTATAGTTGTATACTTCAAAGTCACCTTGAAGATACAGACAAGATTATAATTAGTTAACGTTACAACTTATTATAATTCACATTATTCATGTATTTGTGTGTATTAATCATAGATTTATAGTTTACATATAGTTTATAGTGTAAACTAAAAATCTATTGTATTAATGAATACATATATGCCTGTTACCGAATTTGTATTACATAGTGTGTATTCAATATTATAATGTATATAGATTATGATATAACAATAATATTGAATTATAGCTTATTTCTAACCAAATGCATTGAATATTACACTATTAAATAAATAAAGAATGATATTATGTTATCAAATAAATACTTCTATATATGAAATACAAATAGTGGATACTAAGATGTACTTCCAGAATTCTTATTTACATATGTTATAAATATAGGATAAGGAAAGAATATAATCTTATAAATAGAAATATTTTATATTTTTAAATTAATGTTTAAAATTAAATTAAAAATTAAAATTGCATAAATTTTTTAATTTATAATGATATATCATCCTTATTTACTTATAAGTTTATTTTTATTTAGTATGATGATTTAGATTATGAGGAGTGTTTAATATTATTATTTGATGAATTTTATAAATTTATTTAGTTTTAATTATTTAAAAAAAATCAAATACAAAACAATGTATTAATACAAGTTTAGCTTATTGTTGGATGTGTTATATTCATAGACATATAATTAGGTAATTCTATGTCTATGGTTATATTGAGTGGCACTATAGTGCCATATATAATATATTAGCTATATTGGTATGTAGTTGGGATTAAAGGTGCATTTATTGGCGGTAAATGTTGCCAGTGTTCATACTCTTGGCGCAAGTATGATCCTTAAGGCATAGGACTTTAAGAACCCACACGTTTAAAGTTGAGAACCAATTATCAATATGCGTGTCTCTAATATATATTACATGTGCAAATGATACTTAACAAACAAAAATTATGTTATTTTTTCAAATTTAAATATAGATTTTTGTTAATTATGTTCATGTCATTATTTATATTATCTAATAATATTATCTTCATCGCTTTATATTATTTTAGTATGTTAACATAATTATCTATTTTTCTCCTTATAAGGAATAGATTATATATAATCTAGTGCGTCGAAAAGAAAATCTAGTGGGTCGAAAAACATGAAAATCAATGTTTTTTTTCATCTAGGATTTTTACAATCGGATGTTATTATATATAAATATATATAATTTAATGTATAATTCTTAATATTAATAATTCACAAACTGTATATTCTAAATATAGAATATTGTAAAAATTAATATTTGTTTGATTATACATTAGACCGGTTCGTACTCATTTTTTTTTTAGAATTTTATAAACCTTCACATCTATAACAATTATATATGCTATGATAAATAAGTGTTTAAAATTGTAGACCTATATCTTAAATATTGTTATGTCACGAGACCTTTTAATTTTAACATTTAATACATATAAAATTTAACATGGGGAAGATATATAAATAAGATTTTTTTAAATTTTTATAAAATTGAATGATTTTTTTTAAGCCAACTATGGATATATCCTAGAAACATATATTACAAGTAGTATAAACAATACAAAATATTTTTCATAACAATCTAGATGCCCAAATTTTATAAAATAATTTTAGTAAAAAAAAATGTCTAAAAATCGTATAATTTAATATAAATAAATTATTACAATTTAATTTAAAAAATTAAAATATATAATTCATAGATAATAATAATTCAATTCAAATTAATTATTAAAAAATTAAAAATTATTTATAGAAAAAAAATTAACATCATTTGTAAATTTTTTTGGATTTTTATTTGAAATATGAAATACAAAATAATTTTACATATTTTTTAATTTTTTTAATGTTATTTGTATAAAGGACATTTATATCTAACTTATATCCATAATTCAATACAATCTGATCACTCAAATTTATGTAAAGTATAATTATATATATTAATTTTAAAAATTAATTATTTGTTTGAATTATTTTGAAATAAATACTTTAAAATTAATACTGTAAAATGGTGTATTTTCTCGAGTTTTAGGAGACATTAATATTGGTAATTTGTAGATATAAAAATGAAATATAGATATTATATTATTAATAAATATAAATAATGGTATATATTATACCAATTCATTAAATATAATACAAATACATAAGTAATTTTAAATATTAATTTAAATATTTTTAAATATCAAAGATAATAAAATGGCGTCATTATTATTATACATGGAATATTATACATTTTATTTAAAAATAATAATTTATATTTCAAACTTTAAATGCTTCGTGACAAAAGGTAACTATTTTTTTATAAAAATTGTTAATACATATTATACTAAAATATAGATATGTATTATATTTTATATGAAGGATTACAAATTGAATCGAACGAACCGGTCTATTATACATACTATTTCAGTGATTTGTAGTGTATATATATATACATATATATACACTATACAGTGATTTTATATGTATGTATACACACCTGACATCAGAGCTATAATAAGGACATAGCATCACGGACAGGTAGATATAGAGATACAGCTATGCAGTATACCTAATAAAGATAACAAACATCCCATTGTAATCCAATACAATAATTGTACACAATATATCTCGGAGGTTGATACTATGCTATTGTTCCGTTGTATGTGTGTGTGTGTTCGAATGTATGTGTGTGTGTATGCGTGTGTGTGTGTGTGTGCGTGTGTGTGTGTGTGTGTGCGCGTGTGTGTGAGTGTGTATGTGTGTGTGTATGT